>VZTM01036882.1:84961-101971 GCA_013400555.1 Jacana jacana
CTCCTCCCCGCCCCCACCCGGGGTCTCCTCCCGCTCCCCACCCGGGGTCTCCCCCGTTCCCACCCGGGGTCTCCTCCTGCTCCCCACCCGGGGTCTCCCCCGCGCCTAGTGACCATCAGCAGAGGGCTAGTGGAACCGTCATTCCAGCGCGTCTCTGTGGCGCAATCGGTTAGCGCGTTCGGCTGTTAACCGAAAGGTTGGTGGTTCAAGCCCACCCAGGGACGGAGCGCCATGCCTTTTTGGCGGCGGTGTCCTGGATGTGAGCTCGAAAGATCAACGGGTGAGACAGCGTTTTTTTGGTCCCCTGCGGCCGGTTTCCGCGGCAGCGGGTCGGGCCTGCGCCGGGGCCTGCTGTGAAGCAAAAGCCTACCCTCCCGCTGAGCGGATCTTCCCCGGTGGCCGGCGCCGGTCACGCTGCTTGGTCAGGGTCAAGGCGGGGTGCAGTCGAATAAATGTCCAAGGGGAGTTTCCGTAGTGTAGTGGTTATCACGTTCGCCTCACACGCGAAAGGTCCCCGGTTCGAAACCGGGCGGAAACACTAAGTTTTTGTTTTGTTCCGTGTTTTCCCTTGCCCTTCCCGTGTCACTGCAGACCTCAGTTCTGCCGGGTCCAGCGTTACAACGCGCCTGAGGCTCCTCAGGCGGCCCCGCCAGGCGTGGGGGGACATCGCCCACACTGGGGCACACCCGCTGCCTCGCCAAAGGGAAATGGCCACCTGCCAGCGCAGCGGGGCGACCAAGGGACCGGGTGGGGTGGGGACTGTCACACTGAAGATTATTTATATACAAGATTTGGTTCCTTTCCGCGTACAAACTCCCCACCTCTGCAAACAGACCTTTCCTTCGTCTGCTTGGAAAAGTGACCCACAGGAGGAAAATAATTTGGGGCTCTCCGTCTCCGGTGTTTGCATGAAAAGGCTCTGCAGCAGGACCAGTCACCAGGACCAAAGTCCATTTTTCTAAGGAGGAAAGGGGAGATGCCCCCTCACCAGGTGCTTCCATGGAGGGTTTCCCAGCCTATTGCCAACACATACAGCTCACGGGTTATTCTAACATGTTGTCTATTTCTAAATTGGACAGGGTTACAGCTAGCCCAAACTCTGTCTTGGGTATTTTACATTTGATATTAGGAAAAATTTCTTCACCAGAAGCGTTATCAAGCAGTGGGACAGGCTGCCCAGGGAAGTGGCAGAATCACCATTGCCACAGGTATTTAAAAGACGAGTAGACACAGTGCTGAGGGACGTGGTTTAGTGCCAACAGTGTTAGGTTGATGGTTGGACTCTATGATCTTGAAGGTCTCTTCCAACCTAGACAATTTGATGATTCTATGATTTGAGGAGATCCTTAAGATAGTCATTTACATAAAAGGGTAATAAAGACTAAAGTCCAGGGAGAAACATCTCCCGAGGGTTTCTTCAGCCTCTCTCCAGAAAACATAAGCTAGAGGCAGCCCCCAGCAGGTTACTCTTCCAGTCCCTATGTTAAAAACAGGCCAGGCCTACTACTTTACACTCCTCTCCTGGAATTGGCTCTCCTTCATGAGCCTCGTGAGCAGCCGCATTCTCCTGCGTGGTGCAGCTTCAGCATCTTCCTCGGAAACAACTCCACCGTGTTTGTGCACAGCGGTGCTAAACTACATGTCACAAACCTCATTGGCCTCATAATCCTGTTAACCTGATTCTCTCTCTTGCTCTGCCCGCACCCTGTCTTAGATCTATACTTAGCCTGTAAGCTCTTCGCCTCCCAGACCGAATCCTGGTGGACTTTGAAGCGCGGCACACACTTGGGGAGCTGCACAGAGAATAATCTGCTTGGAAGGTAACACGCTTTGCGCTGAGCACGAAGCGGCTCACGGAGAGAAGAGCGCCTGCTTCGAGCTGCAAAAGGAACGGGGACAAGGAGCAATCGCTCTCCGTTGATACGCTGCCAGGAAGGGAACGATTATTTAGAACAGGGAAGCAACACCAAGATCAAAATCAGATTTGTAATCAGCACCACAATGAGTTTCTACAACAGTGCCCTAGCAGGGAGACAGCTACAAATCCACCCAGGCAGCTCCTCCGCAGACGGGCTGGTTTATTATCGGCAGGATGAGAGGAAGCAGGAAAGCAGCCCTTTAACCTACACTCTTTGATGAAAACTGCGTATCGTTGTGTAGTAAGATCTGAATCAGTCCTACCTCCTCCTTAGAGCTGATTCTGAACTCAAAGCTGCACATCTGTGTCACAACTGCACCTTTCCCAAACCAGACGACGCAGGCTGACAAGATTACGTGATCTGAAAGGTGAAGAAACATGTGAAATATAATCCCATCAAGTGCTCAAAGCCATTACTTTTAGAAATTTACCCTATAGCAGCAACAAAACCTCCCAAATTAAGTGACTAACTTCTGCTCAGTCAACATATTTGTTATATGCCCACTTACTTTATTTCTGATTGACAAAAATGTAATACTTTCAATTCTCTTGATAGCAAACAAAAAGCTGCATTTTTAAATTACTCTCAAACCCAAAAGCCCAGTAACCACCAAGTTCCAAATGGTTTCTTTGCGTGTGGGGTTTTCATCCAATCTCAGGTGAATTCTCGCCCGCACAGGATCGGAGGCAGTAAAACCATTATGGAAACATACAAACCTGCAAAGCATCTTCTTAAGTTAATTATTTCAGGCAGCAAAGAAGTTGCAGCATGAACACATCCGATACTGCCAGCATGTAACGTAACGCAGTTTCATACTTACTTTAATCTCAGGTGTTATTTATTTGCTCCCAGAGCTTCTATATATATGGGTACCCTTCTTGTATCCCATACAGCTGGAGACCGAGGACTCCTAACACATGTGCACCAATGTGCCCCCCAATACCCCTTCTCTGCTATTAAATTTATTGTCTTTCCAGTACCTATGGGACCTACAGGAGAGCTGGGGAGGGACTCTTGATCAGGGAGTGTAGCAATAGGACAAGGGGTAATGGTTTTAAACTGAAAGAGGGGAGATTTAGATGAGATACTAGGACAAGATTCTTTACTGTGAGGGTGGCAAGATACTGGAATGGGTTGCCCAGAGAAGTTATGGATACCCCATCCCTGGAAATATTCAAGGCCAGGCTGGACAGGGCTTTGAGCAACCTGCTCTAGTGGGAGGTGTCCCTGCCTGTGGCAGTGGGGGTGGAACTCAATGATCTTTAACTTGATGATCCCTTCCAACTCTAACCGTTCTATGATACTCCTTCCTTACACCAGGACTTACTCATTTTCTAGGGGGTCTCTTCCCCATGTTGCCCTATGCATTTTGCATCATGCCAACCCCAGGGTTGCTGCTTCACTCACCCCTGGGGCTGTGCCCTGTCCCAGGCCAGAGGTGAAGGAGCACCCACTTCACAGCTGCAGGCAGCTGCAATCCAGTCGGTCACGGTCGGTTCTACACTTGAAGGCAGCTCCCAACTGCTTGGGGAAACCCCTGCAACAAGCAGTTGGGGGCAGTGAGACACACTGCATTGTAGTGGTTTGCACATACAGAAAACACTGGTTGGAAAACTCCACAGGGTTTCCTCCTTTCCCCCTCTCAAGTCCTGCTGAGGCACCTATTTTAGTCACTGATCAATGGAACACTAATTTTGGTCACCTTTTTTTAATAAGGGAATTCACAAACAGGCAAACATTCCGCCAAACATTCCACACTTTACATTCTGAATCCATTGGTTTGTTTTCTATTGTAACATTACCAATACAACATTTAAAACAGAGGCGGAGCTCAAGTTCTTTACACAGACGTGCATGTCAAGAATGAAACCTTTCCTTGTCTGCAGTGCCAGTTTGATAAACATGTACCTAATTGCGAGAGCAATAGCTTGGCAAGGTGAGTTCAGTGCCACTGACAGGTTTTCAAACATGTTTTGAACCTGGTTCAAGCTATCCAAGACCACTTCAATCTGCCTTATTAGAACAATTATGTTCAACTGCACCTATCAGAAAAGTAAGACTGAGGACTTAATGTTTTGAACTTGGGGTCTAAAACCATGAAAAAATGCAGAATGCCTCTAAAAACAGCCCAAACAAAGACTTTGCTGATAAAATCCTTGTTATTTCAGAGTACAAGAAAAAAGTACAGCTAATCTAATTTAGCATATAATACCCTCAAGCTCTGTGTCTATGAATTTAAAAAAGACTCCCATCTAGCAAAATGCAAGCCATCCAAATCCAGAAAGGCCAAGATGTGAATCCCTCTGCTTACCTTACGCTGTCTTGCCACATTTTCCACTACTTTCTTCCTCTTGACCTTGCCTTTCCTTGGCACTCTCACACAGGGACCAAGGTGCACTGCTCTACCCATTAAAAAGCCCTAGTGACAACAGTAATGGGAGCTAACTTACAGTTAATTTTAATTCTTAGAAACCTTTCTTTTATTTATTGCAGTTATGAATAACTAAAAGTTACATCTGATATTCCTTCTTAAGAGCTGCATATTCTGCCCCAAATCCTACTAATTTTACTTAAATAATAACCTGGCTCAGAATATGCTGCCAAATTATATTTTCAATTCCCCAGGTTGAAAACTCAGTACAAGCTGTAAGTTCCAGTAGGAGAATCTCTACCATGTACCCATCCTTCCTTGGATCCAAGGGGTGAGTTTGTTTGAAAAGTAATTCTGAAAAGAGTGGAGTTTCTAACAGAACACCAGCCTCAAGTTTAGTGTTGCAAATTATCTTTGTATCAAAGGATGCAAACGGCCCCACTTGTAGAAGGAACTTCTGGTGGCTTTTGTTTTAATGTCAGACAAAAAGACTTCTGGGGTTGGATGATCCCATAAAATAAATTGTTACTGCCAAAATGGTATTTCTCACACCATTACATCATCAAGACAACCTAAGTTTATTATTTCTCAAACTCAGTGGAACACAGGTAAGTTTTCCATATTAAAAGCAGCAAAAATTAAGATTCATAGGAGCTTATAATTAAAAACCATCATCATATCTGACAGCTAAAATAACTGGTTCTCAGAAAAATAAAATGCATTAAAACCTTATTTGCCTGCTATAATAAAATTTTAAGAAAAATAATACCTCAAATGTAAACTGTTCAAGTCCAGCCAGTGTGCAATGACACTGGTTACAAGATATAATTTCATAGTGCTTCGTTTCAAAATATACATGATATCAACACGTACTGGAAACCAAGAAACCAAGTATTTACCAAGTTTCAAACAGAGTTTCATCAAAATGAGGTAAATCTATGTCACCTGCCATTGAGCTCGGTGCTGAAATGGAGAATAGGTCTTCAAGGATATCTTCCCTTGTAGGGCTTTCAAAAGCAAGTTTTGTCACACCAGGTTTGCTTATTGCATGAAGTTCCGAGTTACTGTCCTTTACAGGACTGTAATAATTGTGGTCCTCGCTTGTCACTGCTGCCGGTGGCTCACTGGTCTTCTCCTCAGCCGCTGTTGTTACAACTCTGCTATCCACCATTTCCATATACGTACATTCCTCTTCACTTTTCGGAGCCTCTAAGGAAGCAACAGTTGAAGTAGGGGACAGCAATTCTGCCAGTATTTCATCACTGTTGCTATAGCTGCCGCACTCGGATTCACTATCTGCGACATCAATCTGATGCTGCAGTTCCTTCAGAAAGCTCTGCAATAATTCACTGTCATCGTGAGATGCCACCTGTGATGGGGTGCTTACACCTCCACTCACAGGCTTTTCATGTTTCATCTGTTCCACTGCTAGCCTCTCCAGTGAAGCCAACTTCTTCTTTTTAGCATTAAGTTTTTTCAACAGTTTTAGGCGAAGTTTTTTTGTTTTGTCACTATCTGACTCTTCCGCCTTCCCAGAGTTGGAGTTAGGTGAATGGAACTGAGTTGCTTTACCTGAGGTACCCAACGTACTTCCTGACTTATTCCAAGTTGGACCTTCAACAGTGGTACGACTTGCTGTTGGAAGACGAGCGCTTTGAGAAAACCCTTTGAGAGTTGATAAAAGTTGAGTATTATTACTCTGAGGAACCACTGACTTTGGGGTCTCTGCTGTTTTCTTTGTACCTCTGCTTTGAAAACCACCAAAGTTACTCGCTCCTTTAACTGGCAATCGCACTTCACTTATTTTTAGCATTGAAGGAGTTTTGCAACTTCTCTCATTCTTGAGAGCTGAGGCACTTGAAGGCATAAAAGCAGTGTTCTTGCTTAATAATTTCGTTACCCAACTTCCTACAAATCCTCTTTTTTGGTCTTCGTGTGAAGGCTGAGAGGAATTATTGGCAGCAGAAGAACTGGCAACCTGAGAATTAGCTACAGTTTTGCTTGCATCTTTCAATTTGGGTGACTTTTGTATTATATCCCCTACTGGTGACAACTTCTTATTTAGCTGTAGTTCTGAATTTGATCCGTGTTCTCCATTAGGTACATTAGTTCTGTCATCTGTTCTTTGAGCACACCACGGGTCAGGATCATGTGTTTTGGGCACAGGAGGAATAATATTTGCTTGGTTCAATTCTTCCACAGGTAAACAAATGCTGGAATTTTCACATAACGTGTATTTATTATCGACAGCTAGACTAGATCCAGCAAACTCTCCCGTGTATGGCATGTTAAGTGAAAAAGTTGATCCCTGCTCTTGTGGTGTGCCTATTTCAACAAGGCTATTTCCCACCATCTGTCCGTTCAGCAGCGATTTACCTTCTGAGTCAACCTGAATTTCTTCAAGCATCAGAGTTACAAGATCATCATGTGCCAGATTTTCTAAACCGTGATGAACAATACTTTCATCCTCAGGTACCTGCTGCTGTTTCTTGTCTGGAGTTCTCACAGAATCCTCTTTGCGATGTTCTGCGGCTGTTTTGTCTACCATGTTATCAAAACCACAATGCAAGGCCGTGGAATTTGACTGTACATTATTAAGGGGAAAACTTTCAATGTTTTCACTCTGGAACTGTGAATTCTGTTCTTCTGGCACATGGGATGTGTTCTTTTCCCAGATAACAATATGAATCTCTGAAGGAGGAACTTCAAACTTTTTACGTCTCTTGCAATATGGTCCCTTTAAATCATCACATTCAAGCCAAGTTCCTGAAAAATAAATCAGTGTAGAGACTCAGAGACTTTTAAAATTGAAGTCACTATCTTCAGACATTTGTCAAATATCTTTATTAACCCATTCCCCTGATGATCAGAAAATAAAGGGTTTCATCCCCATTCTTTATTACATCAGAAAAAATCTGGGAGATTTCCACTGTAAAAAGATCACACACAAGCAGAATTCACAGGAATATTATTACAAGTGAGAGCAGGTCAACCAAAAAACAAAGCTAAGTTGTTTTAGGGTGGTATTTTTGAGCTAATGATCCTGACATCTTGTCTGAAAATACTTGTACAGCTCTAAGGGAAAAAACACCTCTCAAATTAAATTTCCCAGTAGACCTTTTACATTGCCTGAGTGGGAGGCAGAGGGGTTTAAGAGAAACTGCTTTTTAATAATCTGCCTCATCTTCTGCAAATTGTTCATAGATCACAACCAAATATTTTACAGCTGTGAGAACTGAAAACTAGAAATAAATGTTGTATAGGATATTCCTAACTAGGCACTTCCCAGCTGCTTGCTTCCTCTTCCTATTTCTTCTTAAACTCTGGCGGTATGAGTTAGACAAGTTAATGTTGTCAGAACACTGGTAAGACTGCACTCCATTCTCTCTATGGAAGCATGAGAATCAAAATACCAACTTTTCACCTTCTCTGCTTATGGAATCCCCATCAATGGTACAACCATCGTACCATTAGTAATGTTCCTAATGTGGATTTGTGCCTCAGGTGCAGTAAAGTTCAGAAATGAAAAGAAACTTTATTAATGCTGGTACTTCCATAGGTTCTCTTCCTTCCAGACAGGAACGGATTAATAACTGGCTTCAAAATAACCAATACCATTTGTCCCACAGTAATCCTCAGACTATATTTTTTAACTTCTACAAAGTTATGAAAGGAAACAACTCTAAACAAGTAACTTTTGCCAGCGAGTGCAGTGTAGGACAGAACAGTGATGAACAAACCAGTTAAACAAACTGAAACCTTCACTCTGACTAGCAAAGTTCCCACAATTATTCACAAAAATTTTGTATGAATTTCAAAATACAGACAAAAGAAATCCTTGTTATTTCATAGGGAGTGTTGAAACTATCGCAGTAACCTGATAAAAAAAAAAAAATGTTTTGATGTAGATTCATACAATCATAGAATGTTCCAGGCTGGAAGGGACTTCTAGGGTCATCTAGTCTGACCTCCCCACAGTCAGCAGGGACACCCCCAACTAGACCAGGTTGTCCAGGGCCTCGTCCAGCCTCATCTTGAATAGCTCCAGGGAAGGGGCCTCAACCACCTCCTTGGGCAACCTCTTCCAGTGGTCCACCACCCTCAGAGTAAAGAACATACTCCTAACATCCAATCTAAATCTGCTCTTCTCCAGCTTGAAGCCACTGCCCCTTGTCCTGCCACTGCAGGCCTTTGTAAACAGACCCTCCCCAGCCTTCCTGTAGGCCCCCTTCAGGTACTGGAAGGCTGCTATTAGGTCTCCCTGGAGCCTCCTCTTCCCCAGGCTGAACAACCCCAGCTCCCTCAGCCTGACCTTGTAGCAAAAGTGCTCCAACCCCCTGATCATTTTTGTGGCTCTCCGCTGGACCCGCTCCATCAGGTCCATGTCCTTCCTCTATTGAGGGCTCCAGACCTGCACACAGTGCTCCAGGTGAGGTCTCACCAGAGCAGAGCAAAGTGGCAGAATCACCTCTCTGGATCTGCTGGCAACGCACCTTTTGATGCAGCCCAGGATGTGACTGGCCTTCTGGGCTGCAAGTGCACACTGCCTGCTCGTGTCCAGCTTCTCAGCCATCAGCACCCCCAAGTCCCTTTCCTCAGGGCTGCTTTCCAATACCTCATCCCCTAGCCTGTATTCATTGTTCCAGCCCAGGTGCAGAACCCTGCACTTTCTCTTGTTGAACCTCATGAGCTTCCCCTGGGCCCACCTCTCCAGCCTGTTCAGGTCCCTCTGGATGACATCCCATCCCTCTGGTGTATCGACACCACCACACAGCTTGGTGTCATCTGCAAACTTGCTGATGGAGGACTCAACCCCTCTGTCTATATCGTTGATATAAATGTTATTTTAATAGAAATTATGGTTCTTACCATCAGGATTCAAAGACCAGGTTATGAAGTGCTTCTTATCTGTTTGATACTGAACAATAGATGTTATTTGGTAGGTATCTTCTTCAAACCGAAATGAATATTCCTTCAGGTTGTTATGTGGCAAGCCTTCTACGAAATGTAACATTAATACTGAGGGTACTCTAATAAAAGAAATAATAAAGTACCACTTTATTACAAGCAAATAGTAGCAAAAGTTCGTAATTAAAAAGTAAGGCATCTCAAAGAGTATGTAGTCCTGCCCTTACTGTTCTACTTCAACACAAGACTCTTCAGATTGCATGGTTGTCAAGTGATAAGAATACTCCAATTGGACATTCCATTTTCTTATAGATTAGGAGGAAAAGCCAAAACAACATAAGGCATTTTGGGAGTGGGGATAAGGTGAAAAAAAAACCAAAGACAACTGTGAGATAACTGCAGTAGGAAAGGACACTGTTCCCAAGTTAAACTAGTAAACAGATGATCAGGCAGCAGTTTTATCCACCTACAGCAGGAGTTGTGGCAAGGCTGACACTGGGTATCAGTTGTCTATATTTACTACTTGGTAGTAAGTATTTATGACCTGGCTCAAACACATGGGCTGGTCAGCATGTTAAACACTGCTCTATGTTGCATGATTATTGATCATTATTTGCCAGCTCAGCATTTAAGAATGAACTAAAAATCTTTAAAAGTGAGTATTTATCAGAGTTTAAATTTAGAATCTCTGTAAACTATCTGGTTTTTAAAGTGAAACGTTCAGTAAATTGTCTCAGAACTTTATGTATTTTATTTTCAAGTTGACATATCCAAACTCACTTTTCCAAAATCATCTGCCGTCTTTGAGATCTGTCGCTACAGTTATTACATGGTCCAACATGAACAGCATTAAGTGGATGCCAATCAGGGATTATATTCGTGAATGTTGTTAGGGTTTTCCTAAACCTGGACACACATGCACACACACACACACACACACAAAAAGAGTAAATTGAGTTGTCAATCGGAAAACAGTGAATATACATAAGTTACTAGAAGAAAAAAAAGTTATAACAATGTTAATAAGAAGCCAAATTCTATTCACATTCATGCTATTTGTATGAATTCCACTGTGACTGCATCACATCCAAGTCAGCACTGAATTCAGTTCTGCCGAACAGTATCAGTCCCTGTTTGCTCCCAGCAGCTCTGTGGCCTTCAGTTTGCTCTTTCTCCCATAGCATGTTATCTCTGTTTTCTTTCTAACATAAGAGAGAGCTTGCACCAGGATTTGTGTAATTTACTAGCTAATACAGAATCTCAAGGAGAGAAGGAAGCAGTAACAAATTACCTCAGAATACATGTTATACAAGATCTTGTTTTCAAAAAACAGTACATTCAGAGCTGAGATTACACAGAGGTTATATTGTACAAAAACACAATGTACGGGATATTAAAGTGGAATAGTGTAGTGTATTCATTCATTAGCCACAGAAAGGACTTCCTTTATATTCAACCTACCCTAGATTTCTCAACATAAAAAAAAACAACCCACACAGTATGTAACAAAGGCTCTTGAAGACATCCTATTACCCAGGACTATACATTAGCTGGCAGTATAACAAACAGCATTAATCTCATCTCACTTGGGGATCAAGAATTTTATCATATACACCTAAGAAAGTGGATAGAAACAGGGATTTTTCAAGTAAAGTGAGCTGTCTTCTTCTTAAGGTATCCCTCTTTTTTTGCTGACTCTGAAAGAAGCCTAAATGACTAGCTTGTACCTGCAGCTAAACAGAACTGAATCAATTCAGAAGAAATTACTTCCCTGGAATACTATTATAAAATGGATAAATTATGTGAGAGAATCTCTGATTCTTTGTAATGCAAATTAATATTACGGATATTCTTCAACAGCAAAAGTGTACTAGGCATATCTTCTTTAGAACCACAGCAATTTGTATACCCTTAGCAAAATATGAGTGAGCATGGCCAGGGACTCACAGTTACCTACTATTTATTTCCTAAGTGATAACATGGTTTGCTAAGACATGACACATCAGTCAATTATTTGCAAACACTAGCCTAAAAAAGGTGGATCACATAAAACTTCCCCGACAAGCTTAAACTGTACAACACCTAGAGATCTGAACATAATCAACTATTACATATGCAGATTTTAAAAGGTATAGTAGAACGGTCATACAGAAGCTACTCTAAATAAAATAAAGCTCACCGTTCCTGGTATTTGTAGCCACAACATACACATTCAAACTTCCATGAAAATGAATGCAAGAATAGTTTCTCAGCTTGCGGATCCAGCTGTAAGAGTAGAGGGAGTGCAAACACTGGACTCTCCTTCTCACCTTCAAAGATGGGGCAGAAAAACATCACTGAATATTTGAAATCAGCTTTCAGGACTTCAAAAATAAAGAATATAAGCTTATTGCTATGATTTGAAATCCAGTTAATCCCTTCAAGGCTGTATTTCTAATCCTCACAGCAAAGGGATTGATCCATGTTACTAGAGTTATCAATGACAATTTCATGACCACAGCAGAGTTACAAAGATGAAAATACGCTCTCTAAAAAGACAAAAACAGTCAAAGGACAAAGTAGCTGATCAGCCTTTAAAGTATCTGCACGTCACCAATAAAAAATAAAAAAGATTTGCAAGCTGTCTTGGATGCATATGTACATTCATATTTTTAGGCACTGACACGCTACAAGGCTTTATATGCAGGGTTTCCTGAAAGCAAATACTGAGATGCTGCACTAAGTACTTACCCATTTCACACCTAAGCTGAGGCTGAAGCTGTGTAAAAATTCTGTTTCTGATTTCATTGAGATTCGATTCTGCTTTTGGAAGAACATCTAAAGACAAAAAATACATATGCTTTCATGTATTTATGTGTAACACCCCCACCCTTTCACACACACATGTAGCACTAGCATGCACTCACTCTCTGCAAGCTGATGCCTTTCATACTGACCTGTTTGCCCAAAACTGCCAGTAAAATAGCCAATATTTCCTATTAATTGATTTGGAAATTACAGAAGAATCTACAAGTTATAAACATTTTACTGCAGTCTGCTAACCAGTAATTAATTACTCAACCTGACTTAAATTATGGCTAAGAGTCTGTACCAATGGCTAGATAGTAATGACTGAAGGGTAATGTAACCAGACATTGCTAACACTGGAGACTCTGAGATTTAAGAGTAGATTTTAAAACCTAAACATTAAGATCAAAAGTGAAAAAATTTGCTTATGTGATTTGTAATGATGTCATCCAATTCATAATAAAAAATGTGTGTTGTTCCAGATTAAATAATCATTTGCTAAGTTAGCCTTTAAAATAGTAATTATTGTTAAACTAGTGTACCTTATATATTTTGCTGTGTATTTTAAATTTACAAGTTACATTGTTCGTACACAGACCCAATCTTAAAGCCTAACAAAGAACATAAATTGTACTACACAATCATGATCATAACTGCACAAATTAAAGGAAGGATTTAGAATAGCTGTGGAAACTATTTCTTACATATAAAACCTATGTAAATAAAAAAAGGTAAAAATAAGTTTCTTGCAGCTCTATTGCTTTTGATTGTTTTAAAAACCAGCCATCCATAAACAATGCTGAAAAATTACACAGAAGGGCTGAGTAAATACTACACCTATTCTCTACAACACCACTATTAACCCAATCCCTTCTTCACTGTTGCTCAAGTAAACTAATTTGTTTTGCAGCAATTCCTGGAAATGAAAAGGTTTGGTGTCTCAAATGACACTATATTCCGACACCCAACATCCCTATTTAAGGGGTCTTGCACACCAGAGCTCCTTTGCAAACACAGCACAACAGAGGAGAAAGAGAAACATCTCAGATAGGTTCTGTGATGATAGAGGGCTTCCATTTAAGAGCCTAAAACCTAAAATCAAGCAGCCTGACTTTCTGGCAAGCAGAGAATATGAACTGCTTCAGAATAATTTGGGTTTTTTGCCTTTGTAAAATACTATATTTTCTCTGACACAAGTTGAATTAAGCCATTTTTTATATACCCATTATTTTTTCCAGGAAAGGTATGATATTCTTCAAGTTATCTATTGCTGTTCTGGGACTGTAGTCTCTATATTGAAACTCACACTCTTCCTGGAACATCCATAGAAAAAAATATTAAATAATGAAAGGTATTGCCTAACCAGAGATCTGTATGAGCTCTCTAACAGATCATCTCTTATAATTTCAGACTCAGGACACCAATGTGTCAGTTTAAGAGGACTAAGAAAAAGAGGTCTTAGTTTAAGTTTCTTAAACTGAATCCATAATCCAGAAAATGATCAAGGTGACATATTACAGTGTCACATCCTCCTCTGACTCCAGCTGTGCTGCCTAGAAGGTTGTCCCCAGCTGCCCACCACTGCCCATGTGCTTGGAGGTTACAGCCTCCAACCTGTGAGTACTCACTAATCCCTTCCAGGTGATATGAACCAGGCTAATGTCCTTGATTAATTTGGACTGAAACAGGCTAGGAAGCACTATCATCCACAACACAGCTTGCAGACCTCAGGGGAAGCATTCCTTCAACGAGTGCAGCTGGAGCCAGAACAGAACATATGTCTCCAGCTTTACTATTTTTGGTGTGACAAGGCAACTGCCCAGTTATACAAGGATATAACCCACAACAGAAATTATTTTGAAGATTATGATTAGAAAAGAATCCAAATATGATAGGGGGAAGGAAACAGAGGAGGGGAATAGACAGAGGGAAGGACACAGTCAAACTCAGATACATAAACAATTCACATATTCTCTATGTGGTATATAACAACAACAAATTATTAGATGCTTAGTGTTTGATGATTTCAAAGTGTACATGTTTAACCCAAGAAAAACAACTTCAGAGGTTACTGGGATTCTGCCAGATAAAGCACACTACTCTGCAAATTCACAGCAATTCATGGTAACTCATTTTTTTGTGACCTTGAGATAGAACTGCAGAATTAAGTGCACTGTACTGAATTCTACATGTTTGTAACAGATGAGACCAGTCTGAATGTGAACAAACAGCAGCTAAATTTACTCACCTTTTACTTTACTCCTTTTACAGGTATTCAGAAGCTCGGTTGCTTGCTTATATTTTGTTAAGAGTTTCTGGAGTAAACATTTCCCATCATTATATTCTTCTGCCAGAGCACATTTTAATATTTCTAGGTGTACCAGTGCTGACAAAATACAATCTAACCAACAAAGATTATGTGTGTTTCTCCACTGAAGACATAACTCTGTGTTGTTAGCGGAACCTTTATCCTCTTTGAGCAAAATTTCAGAAGTTGTCGAGCAAAGTTCGGAATTGGGCAAGAGCTGTGTTCTGGGACTAGGACTCTTAGGTGGGCTTTCTTGATAGTTGTTGGTGTTTGTTTCAAAATCTGCCTTCTGCGTGCCGGGCTCCACATCGCTAATAGTGTTTTGCGGGTGCTTTTGTAACACATCATGTAGGCTTGCCTTGGGAATACATAAGCTATTCTGATAGCATTCGACAACAGGGTCTGCATTAATAGCGTGCTCAGCATTTACCACATTATGAGCCCTTGCTTTTTTTGAACATGATTCAACAGAAGAAAAGTCACCAGTATCACCCAATTTCCTTTTCTTATGAGTAGATGGAACTTGATGATTTTCAGAACCAGCAGAAGTAATTATGCTGTTTAATGGTTTATAACCAAGTGGGTAGATACACTAAAGGACAGAAAAAAAAGTTACAGTGAAATCTACAAAGCAATTTCAGGTGAACAAGAGCTAAAAGAATTACAAACCATACTGTTAAAGTAGAATGTAAAACTTGTGTAAAGTGGTATTTTAATGAAATCAATACATAAATTCAACTTATGTATGCCAGAAAGGGTGTTTTATCCAGCCACTGTCTTATAAGCAATTATGAAGTAAAAATATCAGTAGTGATAATGAACACCATTTTTCCAATTCCAAGAAATGCTTCCAGCTCCTGAAAACAAGCTAACTTTGCTGAGGAGAGTCCTCTTGTCTAATTCCGTTCAATTCTTTCCTTCTGGGCACAGATTTGGCATTATCATTCCAGGCCTGAGAGATTACTGGTGCTGAAACTGGCAGGGTATCTTTCAGGCTAGCCAGCTGTACAAGACCAGGTTTGGTAGGGTCTTAGACATATAGCTATTCTGCAACCAGAATGTAGTCAAATCTGTAGTACCAATCTCCAAAACAATACTATGATTATTTAAAAGCAGAGAAGGATGGGAAAACAAACTCTGAGACCCAGATATATTCTAGTTTCTGTCTACTAAATTAAGGGCTCCAGTTTATATGGGATTGCTGTACCCTCCCCGCACACAGGGAGCAGTGGAGAAGGGAGAGGCAGCAAAATCACAACTCAAATATCTACCAGCAAAGAAGACCAGCTAAGGTTAGACTTAAAAGGAAGAGAAGAAACCCAACCAAACATTGCCATTATAATTAAAAACGAATTTGTATTACCCAGACTTAAAGAAGGGAAAATAGAAGACTTGCATCTGCAAGAGTTGTGCATTGGTTACACAGATCATCAAGTTTTTCCTTGTATTCTGATTCATACAAAGATGTATTTAGTACCATTTGTGTTGCCTTACCCGCCTTCATTCATTTTAATCTACTCTTTAACCCTTTAGGGTAGCTAGCTATGCCTAAACACTGCAAGTACACAGGCTAGTTGTGATTTTGTCTATATATAGACAAACAAGATCCAGCATATGGGCTCAAATGGATCCTATTTCACCAGTCTGCTGAACGCCAGCAGTATCTTGAACTTAAAAAGGAGTAACTGCTCTGCTGAAGGTAAAGGCCTCTGCGCTACCAAACAAAACTGTTAATCACTGTAATACCTGAGGATTTTCACAAAGAAAAATGGACTCTTGAAAATTAATGCGGTAAGTCCGTAAAACTTGGATCTGGCCCTTTTCTTTGCAGACTGGACAATACTTGTGTGCAGCTGTTTCCAGGGGATTACAGTTCTAAAAAAAAAAAAGAAAAAGCAGTATAAACTTATGTATTTCATGTTACCCAAGGTAAGACATACATACATACCAAGATAGAAAAGTAACGTGCAACTTCTAAATTGAATACCTAATACAATATAAATAAGTCAATTAGATTGTGGGGGTTTTTTTTAATATTTATAAGCTATATAATCATGTGGTAGTGTTCCAAATAAATTTTTATTTTTATTTACATATTCAAATATTTNCACAATTATGCAATGTTTCTTTTTACTTGAACTAAACCACAGGACCTTATTGCCAGGGAACACAAGCTCAGATCTTTGAAACACAAATCAATTTTCATAGGAATGCAAACAGTTGTAAAACCAGTGCCAGTAAAAAAAATCATAGGCACATATTTACTTAGAATAATCTTTCGCCATTGTTATAGATTTCCGTGGAAAATGATTTTTGAGATTGTTTTTTTGTAAAATTAAGACCAATTCAAAATCTCTCAAAGCAGAGAAAAATGAACTTTGCACACATGTAAAACAAGTTTCAACTGACTTTTCCCAAATACCCCACCATGTGGAGTGTCGATTTCCCTATACCAGTCCCTTCTCCAATCACTTGCAAACCATTTGTAGTCTTCTGGGTATCCATCACTCTGAGCCACTGGCTAATTTATGTCACTTGTAACAATGTCATGACCACTAAGGATTTTTCAAAGACTCCTGAAAAATAAGAAGTGAATAAAACAATTAAAGAAAAATTAGACCAAGTTCTGGGAGAAAAAAAATATACCAACAATAATGTACCCTGTATTTTCTGTGAGAATGATTTCAGAAGAGGATTTTCTTAACTGGGAATACTTT
>VZTM01036883.1:4315-18360 GCA_013400555.1 Jacana jacana
CAAGTAGGGGCATGATACAAATATATAGTAAGAGCCCGGGGCCTGATTTTGAGATAGCAGATTTGTCCATATAAAACTGTGGACAAATATGTTCACATATAACCTGACAAGTAGGGCATAATACAAATATATAGTAACAGCCCAGGGCCTGATTTTGGATAGCAAATTTGTCCACATATAACTGGGGGCTCAGAAAGGATTTTTAATATCCTTATTGATGCATGAAAAGGAGAAAAAAAGAACCACTACAAAAGCAACCTAACTAATAGCCACAGATTGCAGGATTGATAATTACAAGTATCTTACGCAATTAGTTTTTCTCTTTAGCAGATTAATATGAAACAGTAAACCGGAATACTTTTGCTATCATATTAAAAAAGTTTCACAGCTTAACTGAATGTACAATACCCATGATAATACCCACTCTCTAAACCACTAAAGTGGGGAAAAAAGGAATGAACAAGGAACTGTAATCAGAAGATGTCTCCTTTACTAATTAAAAAAAAAAAAAAAGAAAAAGAAAAATAAGTGTTACAATAATTCCTAGGTTTTTTCTTTAAATTTTGTTTTAAATGAACATTTATTACTTCGAATATCTTACTAACTTGAGATATGCACCACAAATTACTTAACTCAGATAATCAGCAAGAAAAGATCACAAAAAGAGAAGACAGTTTATTACAACATATATTTATTACATGCTATGGTTGGACTTGATGATCCCAAGGGTCTCTTCCAACCTAAATGATTATATGATTCTATGATTTGCTTCTTTACTTCATAAGGGGATCATGGTGTCATTATAAGTATTGGATTAAAGTATTTAGTATCCTGTAGTAGCAAATCTAAGAAATCTGTGAACACAGTGGAATCTTAGAAGTTTTATAAGAACATGAAATCACTAAACTTTAATGTTGAGGGGAAAAGTAAGAAAAATACATTTTTCTGAAAAACTTCAGGCATATCTGGCAATACAAAATCCTTGCCAACCCATAAAATAATCCTCTGACTGGTAGCAGCAAGTCTGCCAGGTACTTCACAGTATCCATCCACTAACGAAGGCAGTAAGAAGTCATTGACAAAAATCTGCCTGAAGAAGTACAGTAATAATACACTCCATGCTATCTTTTAAGATAAATTGTGTAGTTATACCTTGAATTTAAAATACATTAACCTTTCACTTACCCATAGCAAAATGCCTTACTCTATGGTAAAGCACTTCCACAGAGGCTATAAAGATACTGGCACATGGCAGGAGGACCTTTCCTTCCACATGTTCAGGAGGAAAGGAACTGCTCGGCATCTTTTGCAGATAAATCTTCTGTCCTTACTCATGCTGCCTATACAAGGAGGATATGAAGGCTCCACACCAACAGTTCTGCACCCTTTGAATTTGACATTGCGGGCACACCCATGTAACAGGCTTCCTCATCAGGTTTGTGTGGGAGGCAAATAAGGTCTGGAGGCATGGCTCTGCACCCAGTTAGACATGGGAATCCTCTTACTAGGATGCAACAGTAGCTTCTCATCCTGATCACAGGAAGTGGCCCTGATACAGAAAACTGACCTTCCTGAGTTTTTCACCTAGATTCTCCTATTAGAAAGGTAAAAAGAGACGGGGAGAAGGAAAGTGTGCTAAATAACAGTGGGCATGCTTTGCATGTTATCCACAAACCCAGAAAGTTTCTTCAAGGGCTATCCTGAAGGCCTATCCTCTTAAGCAGTTACCTTTAACTGCAAAAAATCACTAGTAATACTTGGTCTTAAATAATAGGTAATACTGACCAGTATTTAAAGCACTCACAAAAGTTTAGATAACATTTTGTTTCCAGTAGTAATTATATAAAATATGAAGTGGTTATACAGCAGCCTGAAAAGGATAGGTCCTCTCTCTGATTACCAGAATGACTTTCAAACCATTCCAGACCAAGTAAACAGTTCATTTAGTCATGCTAAATACAGAGGCAGCCTATGTTTTCAATTCACATTGAATAAAAAGATTGCTTTAGAAGGACGAGTGCACTGAAGACATATCTACTGAAGCTGTCATGCATATTCCAGCAGTATAGCAGACAAGAGGTAGGATATGAGCTGATGTCATGAGCAGTTATGAGGACTGAAGACTCTGGGAACCCCCTAAGGCTGAATTTATACTTGAAATCTTTTAAATGTAGGGGGACTGCATTCATACTGAAAAAAAGTATATATAAAGAGACTTTATACATGTGATGCTAGTCACTGACCAAAGGATGTGGCTCAGCTACCTGACTGGGACATAGATCTTGGTGGGAGCTTGGTAAATCTTTCGGGACTCAGTAGTCAGCTAGCCTACTGAAGTACAGGTACTTCTGAAGTCAAACTAGAACTAAAGGTAGCAGTACAGGGAGGTACTTTCCTGTATCACAAAAAAAAAGTCAGCATTTTCTGAAGGCTTGCTCTCTAACATGCAATAAACATTTTCCTTTTGTTTGTTTGCTTTTGGTTTTTTTTTTAACCTTGTTCGCTGTCCAGTGCTACGAGTGTGTTTGCCCAAATCTCAGGCAAACCTTGTCCTGGTAGGTGGGCAACTGCTGTATGTTATGCTGCCACCACTGTGACAAATATCCCACCCAAATTCTGGTACCGCAGACGTCTGTGGGAAATCCTACCTTCTTGTTTCAGGCCTTGCTGATAAGGCAGAGCACTCATCAGGCAGCAGGGGCGGCCTGGAAGAAGGTCTTGCATCACACAACTATTCAGATTTATGTCCACTTACCTAGATTTTTTAAGCAGGAGGACAGAATGAAAGATTAGTTCTGTGACATTTCTAACGTAGGGTGAGTTACAACATTAGCAAAAGTTGTGGGCAGAAGCAAGACTGGCTATTTAGAGAGAAATAAATTTGTATGAGCAGTACTCATAGTTTTAAGCGAGCTGCTAGAGATTTCAGTTTCTCTGGTAGCTTGGGATAAAAAAACTTGTCTTTAAATGCTCTGTTTAGCTATCAAGTAACATGATACTGAGATCAGGAGTGTTATTCTCCCAGCCATGCCATAGTCTCCTGCCTTTCCCTTGCCTTGGGACAAGACACGTCTTTAGGACTACCTGAAAACAGATCTCTGATGACTGTGCTTTACCATTGTATGCTGAGGCACCCACTCTGTACCTACACCCTGGACTCCTCCATTATCTGCACAGTGGCTCAGGGGACCAGTATTCCTGCATGAACACTGTCAGCCTTGTTCTCAATGACGAAAAGGCCTTATGTTTAGACTTAGTCAGAATCTCAGACCAAAAATATGTCATAAACACATTCTGCCATGAAAAGCAGAAAGCCACCCTTCTGTGTTTTCATACTTCTGCAGTTGGCAACTCTTATACCAGTAAGTAATCATTTATAGAGCCTTCCAGTGAATCAGTATTTTCCCCAAAGGGTTTTTTCTCATTAAGGAATGCATGTACTAATCCATACAGAAAAGTCTAAGTAATAATTGATTGAATTGAAATGGAATGGAAAATCTAAAATGAAGTCTTTGGGGTTCAACTACAAATAACCCTTGCCCCTTTGGCTGTAAAGTTATCACCATAAATTGTTCCACAAGACAGGTAAACCAACAGAGCTTCTGAAGTTATACAAATGATGATGGATATGATGGTCAATTGCATTTCTCTTGGAAACAGGTGGTTTGTTTCTTCAGTAATGGGTGAGAGGAGAACTCAGTTCTCCCAAGAATACCTCCAAGTTTGAGCAACACCTAATTCCTTTATATCTCCTCTTGTACAAGAGGGGAAGAGTATCTGTCATTCATCTCGGTAGCCAGTCCAGCCCCAAACCATGACATGTAGTATAAACATATTTTACATGTCCCTGTGTATCCTGACTTTAACAAGTCTTAACTGGAGAATGTTAGCCTACTCTTTTAATGAACTGCCTTATCCTATTTGAAAACAAGGTGCAGGTGTGTACAACTGTAATAATAAAGGGATTTAGGAGGCAAAAACATGTATTTTGTTCATGAGATCAGTACTTCCCACAAATTACTTCTATGTTTTATATACTTCATTTAATTAACACATTCTTTTTAGCATAATTGAATGCCTTTTTGACAACACGATGTTTACAATATATTGCTTCTCTGTTTTATACTTTGAGCTGAATGCTTGCATTGTCAATAACTGGAATACTGCTAAAATTATGCTATTAAACTATTTTGGTAAAAGGAGTAACCTTCATAAGCTCTTGATTTAATTATCTATCACACTAAAGTTATAGAGTATTTTCATAAGAGACTGCAGTGAAATAAGACTTTCTCTGAATATCTATGCCTTGATATATTTGGATTCACTGCAACAAAAACAAACAGCATTTGTTTAGCATCCAGAGTACAAAATAATAAAATGGAAGGTCACGTTTTAAAATTTTCACTGCATGACTGTGAGTCACTGCATATTTGCTAGATGTCTAGCTTTAATCATTTAAATAATTTTACAGTGAATTTCCTGAAGATTTTCATAAAGGCTTTCATTCCTAAGTAAAGCAAGACTGACTTCCAGAAGGATTGTGGGATCAACTGTAAAACAGAATGCGTAGCATTGACTAATACTGAAAGGCAGTGAAACTTATCAAAATAAATTCATCCTAAATCTAACCCACTGCCAGTAGAAAAATCAGCTTCTAAACAACTGCAGGCAACTACATTGTTCTATTTCATGTGCCTTTCTTGCTCTGAGTTGCTTAAATGATAAAAAAGAATCAGTTTACCCTAACAGGACAAAAAAATATTTTTCATTACATCCAAAGTATACAAATACAGGTTTTAGGTATATCATGAACACATATGTATGCATTTTTTATATCTATACAAACCTTGAAATCCTATATATGACTTCAAGCATGCACATACACACAGTGCTAGTGTTACTGAGAATGCTTATCAAGACTCCTTAAATCTAAAAAAAAAAAAAAGCTGCTATTTTTTTTATTATTTCTGAAACACAGTATATAAATACTTATAATTGTTTTAAAGTTTCAGTGGACAGCTGTATACAACTATTACTAAACTGGCAAATGAGATAAAAATGTGTCAATATTTGCCAACATGCTGAAAAAAGGTTACTCTTTTTCTCCCACAGAGATCAAATAACCCATAAAGTCCTTCTTCAGTAGCTAGGGATTTGTATAAACACAGAGGCCTTGGAAAAGATATGAACACTTGTTGAATATCTCCAAATCCTGTTGATGATGAGGCACAGGGAGAAAACAACATTTGCCAAAGAAAACATACTTATATACCATTGATATGAGGACCAAAGGACAGAAGGTGGAACAAGACTAAGCAGTATCATGTCTATTAACACATCTTGGAAGTACAGTGAAGATTTTACATGAGGAAATCGGTTGCTGGGGAAAGGAGATATCTGAAGAAAAGCTGTGCAACAACATATAATATTTTCACCATATTTCGGAGTATAGTCTCCCTCTGTTGACAGAATATATTTTCACTTGATTTTACTAGAATAAATGGGATTTTTTTCTGCTTTTCCTGTATCAGAGTTGCAGACCAAAATAGCTGCAGAAATCTCCACACAACATGAGAATATGGGGTAAGAAAATAATTTTCTTACTGGTAAGAAAATAATTTAAATGTATATCCCATAAACCTCTGTAAGAAAAGAAGAATCCATTCTGTTTGGAATACATACATAAATTCTCACTAGATATTAATAGTGGGTTTATGTTTCTCCCCTGTGAAAGCATTCTGGCAGCATCTTACAGTCAAATCTCACGGTAAGGATTCAGAACCCCTTAAAAAAAAAAGGCAAAGGATTCAGCTAGGGGAACAAGAATATATTTTATCTTATGAAAAGCAATTGCTTAAGTCAATTCTAAGGTCTCATTCCTTGTTAGTAATGGGAAAGATATCACTGGGGAGCAAATTTTGCTTCTGAAAAATTTCTGTTCTCTATCTCAAATGGGGTTGGAAACAAGACAACTTCAAAGAAAATACCTTTTTCTTATTTCTTACCTGTATGTGGAATAAATAAGATTGCCAACATCACATTCAAAAATATTCTTACAGTACAGATGTTAAATGGACTGAGCTTTCACAAGATTCCACTGAAATCCCACATCGGCAGTTTTGCAAGTACAATATTTCTTATGTTCTTATTTTACATCTGTATGTTTTTGTATGCAACACCTCAGAAATGACAGAATCAGAAGTGCACATATTGGACAAAACCTTATTCTATTATCTTAAAAAATTATCTATTATTTTATATATAAACACATTCTGCATTATATGGCATTTTGTTGCCAAAGTTTTCTTTGAAAAAGGCTAGATCTGGAAAATACTTTAGTTCTACCCTTTTCAGGTTTAATTTAAAAAATACTGTCAGGTGAATGCAATTATTGCAATGTAATATTAATCAGTGTGAACCACTTAGAGTATTTATTGCAGTATCATAGATTAATTGTTTTGTTTTCACAGTTGCATATTTTAATTTAGTGAACACTTTTGAGACTGTTTTGCTTGCTACCTTGAATATCCACTATATTTGCCTATAAAGCACCATGCAGATTAGATCTATCATCTTATGTTCTGCAGCAGAATTCCTTTAACACAAACATACAAATGCTTCTGCAGCCACAGCATTAGGCTCCAATAGCTGAAAATCATAATTAGACATTTGAAACCATAAACATGGACCCTGTAAATATATTTAGTTGTGAAAGAATGGATACTGCCTCGGTCACTAAGTACAACAGGTTGACGAGGAGTATTACTAAAGCACAGACTCATAAGATGGACGATCTAACAAGTAATTTTCCCCTATGGCAAATATAAACCTATGCTAAGTATCTGAAATGCTATACTGCTATGCTTTCAAAATTGTAAGTTTGGAGGTGTGATTTAGGATTTAATAAGTGTCACTGTTAAAACTGAAAATCCAACACACAGAGGAGGGGAGTCCTGTTTTATAACAATGATGCAAGTTCCTCTGGTCTTCATCACAAAAGTCCAGCAATTAAAACATATCTTTCGTCCTCAATCTTTATCAATCTTTAACTTCCTTATGCTTAAGATATAGTTACTTTTGTCCACAGTAAGAGTGCCGAAATTATGACCTCCAGAACAGAGGAATAGGGCAAGTCCTGACTTGGGTTTAAAGCTTGGATGCAAAAATCTCTAAAAGGTCATCTTGCAGCACAAAGGCCACAGAGAATCCCAGCAGAGTAGCTCTGGGGGGCTGGGGGCACCATCACAACCTGAAGGCCCCAGCCAGCATCCCCTGGGACTTCCCACCACCGTCCTTGCCCAAAAGCCCTCTGGACAGTGTCAGGTCAGGATGGGCACCTCCAGCTCCCGGCTTCATCCCTCCTGCAGCCCTGCTCTTCCACCTCCTGGCAGAAATAAATACATTGCAAGAGAGGATACATATAAGGTTTCTATTTATATATAGCTTTCTGCTTATTTTAGGACTATAAAATTAATTATGAAAGGCTCCAAATGACATAAAAATACATCTTCAAGAATCAGTATTATATGTATTCTCTTCCAGAGTGGGCCTGCTTCATGAGCAGGCTATTTATCCTATGTAAATATTGCTGTAACAAGTGTATAGTTACAGTAGAGTCCCAAATCCATGGGTAATCAACACTACATAAATAACAGTATTTTAGTAGTGTCAATCTTATTTCAGCTTGAAAAGTCTGCTGCACTAACACTACAGGCTGTGCATCAACATATGCATATGTTACATATGTGTGTTATATGTATTCATATATGTATATGCATATAAGTATACATATGTACATATATGTTCACAACATATACCAGACTAAGTCTCTAACATGAAGAAAGCCTGTCTTGTATCTCATGGTATCTACAGCATTCTCCTCAACTCTGATCCTGAAAAACACCGACATATGAACTTCGAGCTTATAAGCAACTTGTTGTTTTCTACAAAGTGTTTTTAGGCATGCATTTCATAGGGAACCTTCTATTCTCCCTGAATGTTGTGGCATGCGTTGTGTGCTGGGTCACAGTAGCACCTGCTGATGGAAACAAAGCTCTTTCTGTTTGTCCAAAACTTCCAGAGTAATTTCTGTCACAGATGTGCTCAGTTTGCAAATAGAAAAGATATTTTCTGATTTGCCTACTCTGCCTACCCAGCTAAAGATGTTTCACCTTCACTCTAGCAACAGCACAGAGCAGCTGAGTCTGAGAAGAGCACTGCACTTAGGTGGTGTGTAAATCTTGCCTCTTATCAACAATTTCCTGGACACCCTCAAGCAAATGACTTAAATGCTCTACATCCTTATTTTATCCCAAGTAAAATCAAAAGCTGGATACTTTGCATTAATCAGTACTTACTAAAGCTTGTAAACAAACATTGCTTTGTAGACCGTGAGGATCTGTCAAAAATAAGTGTTCCATAAGAGCTACGTGGTATCTTCTTCATTGTTGTTATTATTATCATCATTATCATTATCATTATTATTACTAAACCTGTAGCAGAGTGAGTCAGACCTCATTGAGTTCTTAATGCTGCTCAAGTGCTGTAAGAGAGACGGGTTCAATGTCAGCACAGCAAGCTGTCAGCACAGCTTGATTTCATACCAGGCCCTTGTAAAGCTCATTAATTCTGAAGATTTTTATCAGGCCTGAGTGGTGTTAAGGATAAGTCACCTAGGAACATGACCATACTGATGCCCAAGAAAAGGTTTTGGGTAGATTCAAAAAACTTGGCTGGTATGTTTTTAACAGTTTGTTGTGGTGTTTGCTGTGCAGCTTCACACTTAATTATTTCCTTTCAGGAGACGGCACAGTTTAACCATCCGGCCTTTTCTCTTCATTCCTGCTCAGACTTGAGAAAAAAAAGTAAGTAAAAGCGAATGATACTGTAGCATCCACACTCAAGATGTGGTGACAAAAGATGTCCCCCTACATTCAGTGGCAAAGGCAGTTTTTCTGAAACATTCTAGTTTCTCAGAAGGTAAGGGTACTGTTAAAATGTCCTGTGGTTAACTAAAGCAGTTTGTCTACAAGAAAAGAGATAAACCCTGTTTGTGATAATTACTTCATCAGAGGTATGCAGTGTCGAATGTCTGTGAGGATGCTGGTGTCCAATGAGATACACATTCCCTTGTACAATTCCTATGCTAGTAAGAGCCAAGAACAGGAATAAAGGTATGTTAGTACAACAACATATCCAGAGGGATGGAAATGGTGCTGAACAGGTTAAGATAGTATCTTAAAGTAAAATATCTCTCTTTCAGTCTTGTCCTTACTATTAAAAGTATTTGGTCACTTCTGTCTCTAATTTCAGTATGTGTTCTGAGATAACAAAAAGACAAAAATCCCTCTATCAGCAAATATTGTCTGCTGGTGCTGTGGAAAACAGGCCTAAACAGCTTTTTCTGTTTACCTCACATTGTTTTCTCTGTGTCTCCCTATAATCTGTTATTTTTACCTTTTATCTTTTTGCTTGCCTTTCCTGTCTAATTTCAAAGGGCTTTTTTAAGTCCTTAAACTTTTAGCCTGACTGATTGAAGCAGAATTTAAATCTGGTATTAAAACAAAAATACAAGAACAAAAAAACCTTGCATATTTTTTTCACTATGGAAAGAAGATAAATTTAACATTAAAAAAAAACAAACAAGCAAAAAAAANAATTCTGGTTAGAACAGAAAGAAAAAAAAAAGAAAAACATTCTTCCAAGGAGCCCTGAAGTCTTCTAGGGGAAGGCCACATATGTTGCAGATTCCATCATGTTAGCTCCTTTAAGGCTGCTATTCGTAGTCTGGGTTAGCTGCTAAAGAGAAAAGTAATTCTGTAAATTTTGTGTCTGCTTGCAGAGATCTGCTAAAATCACAGCTGCCCTGCATATACACTGAGAGGAATACTATAGTACACAATAAAGGGATGCAATAAGAACATGCAACACAGCAAATCAGTCCACCCTTAACCACATACTTAATTTGCAGCATACTGGAGTAGCTTCAATTATTTCAATAAGACATTTCCGGTAAACAGTGTCATGCAGAAACGTTTGCCTTAACTTCCTGGTGTGTTTAAACAACTTCACAAAAGATGTCTATTTTCCTAATCAGATATAAATTGCTGTTATCCTCTCCCAAGACATGAAAGTGTTAACATGTTAAAGAAATAGCTGTAGTTAGAATTATACTGTTTAGATACTTTGCTATAATAATTTGGTAAGATCTTCACTGAAATATTATTTGCCTGGCTTGCAGTGCTTGTTTTAGTTGAATTCCTTTTTCCTTCCTATTTCTCAGATCTGCTTAGGTCTGTTCTATACCACTGTCTCGGTTAGACGGTTCATTCGCTCTTTTAGATCTACTGGATAACAGATTATAAAATTATACTATAGTGTTTTGGGTTTCTTTAGTTCTGACAGGTGAGAAATGGCATTTTAAGCTCATCAACACTTGTTATAAAACCGGACCACAAGTTACCTAAAGACAGACATACATTTGCCTCTTGGCTGTTTGTTTTGCCCTTAGCTAAATGTAATAAAACCCAAAACGTCTGTGCCATTACCCAATTAAACTCATCAGTGGACATCTATCACTGGAAAAAAATAGATTTAATTGAAACATTTAGCTACTGTTACACTAAACAGTTCTACACTTATTTATATATGTATTTAGTTTTCTGTCAACACGAACATTTATGATCACTCTCTATAGTTACCAGTCTCTCTATAGGGATAGACTAAGCTCTTCAATGACTTCAAATACAACAAATTATTTCTGTCTTGCCTGTGGTCATTGTCTATTTTGTTACAAAAAAATTTTTGTTGTTTTTGTGAAAATTTTCTCATTAGAAAAATAACATGTAAAAATGCAACATGCAATCCACAGGAAAAAAAAATACCACCAAAAGAAAAAGTGCCAGTATTTTTATGGCTGAAAATAATTCCATTGCAGCAGACCATGAAGATCAAAATACAGTTGTTTACCATAACACTATATGCACTTTTAAGCATTAGAGTTACACTGCCCATTAAAAAATTGGTAATATGTGAAAATGTGGGGGCAGCAGTAAAGTTACAGATTTGTCATACATTGCACATGGGAACTTTGTGTCTCTTACTTCAAAAGATTCAATGTGAGTTATCAAAGTGCCCAGTGCTTAGAATTTACCCTGTGCCATAGATAATTTTCCTGTTTTGAATGTGGATTAATGAGAAAATACTAACTCAGTGCATATATATATATATATATATACACACACAAAAAATTATAAAAGCATTGCTGGATAGCAAATATAATTTTTGTCTCGTTTAACTAATGGCATATGGAATTTTCTGCAAGGCATACAATGCTAATTAAACATGGTACAAGTCCCCCGGATAGTCAATATAGCCATGAGGTATCCAAGGAATGTTTCCCTTCAGTGTACATTATCTTTGTATTGATTTGATGGTCTGAATGCATAAAAGCCCTGAGAAATAATGATATTTAATGATGTAGGAAGTGCACTTCTATTCTTATCTATATGAATGCTGCAGTTGCTGAGGAAAATTCTGAGACACTTAATGAACAGGCAAATTATGAACTAACTAGGACCAGTTTATTTTCATTCATTCATTAACCACCAATTTTTATATTTACTTTTAACTTTCCTTTNTTGTTCTGCCTCATAATGATCACTTCCAGTAAAACAATTAGCAGCAGTGAATTCTCACAGTCATTACCTGCCTACACATGATATCCTAAGCAAAATAAAAAATAAAATATCTGTGTTCCCTGAGCTAATGGGAAAATGGTAAATGACCTTCTGTTAAGCAGAATTGGTACTTGAGAAAGAACGATGGGGTCTCAACACGACCGTACCTAGCATCAGTGGGTTATTTTTATCAAGACACTTCTCAAACAGTAAAAGAGCAGCAGCTTGCATTCTGAAAGGTAGCACTGACTCTTTTGTAGTTCCAGTAAATTTCACAGCAGTAAAAAAAAAACAGTACCATTTCAATAGTCCTCTGAATTGGCCGGTTTACTCACTTTACCATCAGTTACAAAACCTACCATCACCACTAACAGAAAGAAAAGAAAACTGCATCCTGGTACTCCAACTGTTAAATATGCACTCTGCTTTTGATAACGAGACTTGAGAAAAACCAGCGAGACTTAAGCAATGAAGCTGTCACTCAGTTTTAAAGCATCCTGATACAAAGTCACACTGTGACTTTTATACCTAACATAAAGTGAGATTAAAAATAGACCCATAATTTTATTAATAGGTTGTTACAAAACAGTTTAGCACTTAAGATAAAAAAGCCTCTCGGCAAATAAAACACGGTGACTGAAGAACTAATTCTCGACAACAATGTTATTTTTACACTTTCTGCACACTGTGCTGGAAAGTGTAACCAGAATCTTACCTGACCACAAAATCATTGCACATCTCCTTCTCCCAAAGGCTCTAATTTAACAGGTCATTTCAATATACTTTCAAAGCACATGGAAATATTACCCTGTAGATTTAGGATTCTCTGCTCTTGACATGCTGAATCAATTAACTGAAAACAGCAATAACATTTAATGTGGCTGAATTCTCATTATGTAAAACAAGCTGCATTTTCCTGCTCTACTCACAACAGTATTTCTATTTGTGGAACATATGAATTACGCTCAGTGCCTTACTGCTGTAAGATTTTAAATATAATTTTACTTTAAAAACACACATGTCATTAGAGGTATTTTCAAACTGAAATATCATGCAAGATTAACAGTTCTTCACATATCAAGGAGTCTTTCTCTCTTCCTGTATATTCCACTAGACATATTGAAAGCCTATGTATCCGAGATATATACAGCATGCTACATAACACTGAGAACCTAAATTCAGAAGAATGAAAAAAACAAAACAAAAAAAAACCAAACCAAAAAAACAAAAAGTAAGAAAACCAGTTTTTAGTTTAGGAACAGTATTTTCACACAGCTGTAGAGCACTATCTGACAAATAACTTATTTGCAGGTTTGCTCTAATTCAACAAATTACCCAACCCTGCCTTCTGGCATTTACATACCATGCATTATGCACAAAAAAAGGAATATACAAATAGAGGTCCTTTCAACCTATCTAGCCTGTCACCAAAACAAGCAGATAATTTTTCATTGATAAAAACAGAGAATAGAAGAAATCAGACCAACCTTCACAATGTACGTCACACCAGGTCCCAGGATCTTCTCACTCGAGTGCAGCCATCCTCGAGAGGGTTTGTTGACAAAGCTGTTACTTTGATTCCAGTCTTCACATCCCGGTTTCATTTCCTCTGACTGTGATTTTTTCCCCATACTCATCTTGCTCACGTCCTGCTGAGAAGATGAAGTAGCAGAGGCAACGTTACATGTGTTGTCTGAAGCCCCTGCTGCTGAGCTAGAAGCACTCGAGCTTCCCTGCAACTTGGAGACAGCAAGCTCCTTTACTGCAGAGGAGAGATTTTTGATACCCAAAAGGCTGCCTGTGTGAGAGAGTTTCAAGTGGGACACTTTATGGATGAGAGTACACAGGGTGGTGGGTCCATCTTCTTGGTCCTTGCGGAGAACCTCTGGCGAGACAAGGTACGAACGTGCTGTTGAAGTCGTAGCAACTGATGGGACCTTGCTGTTCATGGACAAATTGTGAATAAGATCATCAACTGATGTCACTGAATCATTCCTGAAGCGGTTATACTTGGTACGTTGAAGCATGCCCTTCTATCTGGTTTCCTGCATATGGTCTGGCAAATCTGGTGCCAGTGTAAGAGATGCCTGTGCTAACATAGCAGGCAATTCATAACAAGACTGATGGATAGCAAGATTTTGGGGTGAAAAAGAGTATAAAGAAAAAGAAAAAAATATGTATTTTAAAGAAATTTCTTATGGTTCCCTGTTAAGGTTGGGTGAAGTAATAGTTTTCTATGACAGAGATCCCAGTCCTGCTTAGAGCTGCCAACTCGCTCACAGCAAAAGCATGACTCACACAAATGAGAAGGACCCTTTTCAACAAAAGGCTCAGTGAACACTGCAAATCACTTCCTGTAGCAAAAAA
>VZTM01036883.1:18391-29500 GCA_013400555.1 Jacana jacana
AAAAAAAAAAGGGAAAAAAAAAAAACCATCCACCCACTTACAGCACACTAGCACCAATCAATTCTCAAATTTCTTTTTCCTATCTTCTCAAGCAGATATTTCCTTCCAACCTTTAATTCCTCTCCCTCTCTCCCCCCCTTTTGGTACCAAAGGCAATTTACCTTTAAAACTGAGTTAACAGCCTTTATGAAACACCACACTTTCTTCTCATTAAACGTTCTTCCACCTCATACATTCGTGAATCTATAAACAAGTCACAATTAGATAGCAAATATCTGGATAATATTTACACAAACATACTCCCCCTTCTTCCCCACTGCCCCAGCAAAACACGGACACCTTAAAGGTTTTCAGAATACCTTTAAGGACACAATTATTTTAAAAACAGACAGAAGAACTAAAGAATATACATTTTCTTTGACAAAAGCAGCCTAACAGACTTTACAAGTACCTTTGTGTCAATGCTGTCTCTCACAGAAACTGTTACATCCACTTTTTAGTAGAGAAAGAAATCCTTCTCCCCTGTTATGGCACAACAAGCTTATATTTTAATGCAGCAATTATATAAAATACCTATGTGTGAAGAAAAGTATTTTTCTGATGTCTGATAACAGGCTTAACAGCTGTTTTTTTCTTTCACCACCGAAAATCACTCAGAAGAAAAACATCAGGAGGATCTTCAATTCACTGGAATGTTTGGTTTAATTCTAAAAAACTGGAAATATCTAAAAGAATATTCAAAACTCCAGGTATCAAAAAAAATGACATCCTGCAGAGAAGGAAAAAAAAAAAAAAGCATCAGGTCTTATTAAGCATAAATGTCAGCCACAAACGCTTCATCTGAGAACTAGCAAAGCATGCAGAAAGCAGATATTTCATTTCTTCTCCATTTAAAAAAAAAAAAAAAAATATATATAATATGTACAGCACTGTGATACACAATGCCCATCACAAGCCATATAGTTCTTTTCTATGAATTGATCTTTGCAAAACATCTCTTGTATGAAGGAAATACACTGCATTATAAACAAAATCCAGCCTGAGAAGTTACACAGTGCAAAGTTATTTTTTAAACAAATTACTAACTGCAGCAAAATGTAAAGGAAAAATCCTACGGAATTCCTTCCCTCTCCCACGGCTGAAGGCTTCAGTATACAAAGTGCAAATACAGTGAAACAGACAGCTCAAATACAGGTATTTAATTAGTATATTCATGACATTAAATTAAGTCAGCACCTCTTATCCCAGCAATGATGAGTAATGGCAATATCCTAGTCAGTGTAAAAGCAGGTTTCTAGTGATCTCTGAGCCTTTCATCACCACACTGCGAACCTGCTACAGCATCCACACAGCATTCATTCCTCTCTTCATCCTCCTAGCATAGCAACAGCAAATATACACACCATAGCCTAGTTTTATGTGTCTTTACTGCCCAGAAAACCCTATTGCTCCCAAAAGGCTCTCTTCATTAGAAGCGGCTAGCGAAACTGCAAAATGTGAATGAGATTCTGTGCGTGTGAATGAAAGGGCTGGCTAGCATCCCCACATTTCTGTGAATGAAGAGAGGCCTCGAACGGAGCCTCTGCCAGGCAATCCCTTGGGTGCTCACCAGCCCAGCCAATACCAGCCGGCTCTGATGACTCATTCAGCAAAGCCTCGCTAAATAGTGGAACATCCCATTTCGAGCGCGGGCGGCACCTTTTTTGCAGCAACACCAGAAAATGAAGCCAGCGTCTGAGCGGACGAGGGTGGGTGGCAAAGCCCCCGGGGAAGAGAGGATGTTTCTGGAGAAACGCATAGGGTGTCCACAGGGGCAGCAGGTGAGGAAGAACGGGGAGCCAGATCTGCACGTCTCCCCGACGTGTGCATCCAGCTGGTTAATTTACATTCAGGATGGGAACATGAATGTGCACATTTCGCTTCGTGTTCGATTGCTCTCGGTGTGCACCAGCAGATTCACAGATTTTACAGCTTTGCCTTCAGAGACCAAAAACAAACAGAGACACAAAAAAAACCAAAACAAACCAGCAACAACAAAAATACCTGCTTGAAAAAAAATGCATGTACTTTATTTATTCTATTGGGTTTAGAATTTGATGGCCTTTAAGATCCCTTCCAACCTGAACCATTCTGTGATTCTATAATATTAGCAGGGCAGATAATAAAAACCAGTATAATGACCACTTCACTGAAACAGGCAGAGAGATAGCTTAGAGGATAAAAGCTTCCTGGAACACTAGCAGAAAGACTAATTTCTGAAGCTGATTCACTGGGCACAGAAATGCTACCAAAACATCCCATGGATGTTGAGCTCTGACATTAGATACTGCAGAGGACTGGAATCCACCGAATTACCCAGTGCTTGAAATCTACTTGAAATCAGACACATTTCAGTGTCTGATTGGGAACCGGTCTCCTTTACAAATCTGGCACTAAGCTGGAGAACTGAACATTTTAAAACCTTGTCTTTTATAGTACTTGGGACTCAAAAAGGTAATAATTTTACCCTACAGGCAGCAGCTTCAAATCCAACTCTAGGAAATACTGAATGAAATTAAGAGACCTTGTAATAGGCGTAAACTACAATTAAAATTAGGATCTAGTTAATTCTAGCTATTGCCAGAGTATTAAAATATCTTTGGCATTTCAAACAACATGCCCGTAGCTTGCATACTAACTACACCACACTAGCCTTGATAACTACTGTTATCATAGCACTACAGACAATATTCAAACACAATTTCTCTCTAATTTCTCTATCTGCATCTATGCTAGGTCAGTTGGTAAAGTGGATGCAAGTGGAAAATGAGCCTTTCTCGTGTCTTTTTGCAGAGATATGAGACAGACAATGAGTTCATTGTTGACTCAGTAATAAAATGGCAGGTAGAAATTCATTGTTCATAAATGCAAAATTATACATAACCCTAGCAATGCTTACACAGTAATGGGAGCGTACACTGCCTCTGACCAAGTACGGCACTTTTTTATCAACTACTGGTAATTTTGGCATTTCTGATAATTTAGGGTTTTTTTGGATTTTTTTTCTCTGTTCTTTTCTCAGTTCTGTTTTCTCATAGATCCTTCTTTCACCCTGATGCAGTCAATATCTCATGTCACTGTTTCTCCTTTCCTCCCTCCAAGTAGCTCTCAGAGTCTCATCCTTAGCTGCCACCTCTTTTTCCTTCTGTTTCTTAACTACCTCTGCAGCCTGTATTTCAGAAGGACGTAAGAGTAGGGAAAAAACCATACTGGTGGGGAAGATTAGAGAGAGGAAAGGGGAGAAACTGCAGTTTGGTTTCCATTGTCAGGATGGTGTTTAAAATAATTTAAATTGCTCAGGTGCAAAGGTAGGAGATATTGTCAATATACAAACTAAACCAGGTGAGATGGTGTGATCACCATAAAGAGGAGACACAAGCAATAATATTTCTATGTTCCATGACCTATAGCAAGAAATTCTCCTTAACGGCAAAAAGATGACTTTCAGTGACTCACACTTAGATAAATACTAATCAGCAAAAGTATCTGGTTCAAGTAACACACTTTGGTTAAGCATGTAAGTGTTAGAAACTGCTAAATTTCTGCTGAAATACGATTTGCATTTCAAGAGCTTCTGCCCAGTGGCAGTAAAAATGCTTGTGGACTAAACAGATTTTTTTAAAAATGAGCATGAGAAAGACACTGACTTTGCAAAGGAAAAAAAAAAATCCTAACTGAATTTGGGCTAGCTAAGGTATAATAAATAGTGAATGTGGCAGACAAGCTTAAATATAGATAGTGAGTTTTAATTGCAGAACGTGAAGTAGTCACTGGGCTCTTGTAGTTGATGTTCCCCCCAAAAAAGCCCCAAAAGTATTTTAATTAATGGTACTATAATGCAGCATTAAGTCATCAGCAAATAGGATGCCATTCCTCACACTGTAATATGACAGACGCAAGGGTTAATGCTCTACCTTAGTAAATGATCTTGCAGAATTTTTAATATCTCAAACAGTTGATTCCTTACATAAAAAGATAGTGTTTCAATAATAAAGTTTTCTAATATCCTGGGGGGACATCTTCTTTTGATTAGTTAATTGAGAAAGGAAAATACCAGCTTTCTTTGCACAAGTTAGATACATACCAGAAATCTCTTACCCGTATATTAATCAGTCTAAACCAGCTTCATTTATGTGAGACAATCTTGGCCAATGGCTAGAGACAACCAAGATAATAAGAGAAACTAAAAAGAATGATGATATAACCTTCTTAAGAGATGTGTAGCTATTTTAATTTAAAAAAAGATCTAGATAATTTTAATTTATGTATTCTGTTTGTACATAGTTAATACATCACATTCTGTCTTCCTCTGTTTCACTGATACCCCTGCACACAGAGCTCAGTTACATGCTCCTGTGATTTCAAGGTGGATTCATTTGACAGAAATATTGAAAGGACTGAAGTTTCTGTCAATGTCATTAAAAAGAGCCATGACAATATACCTCTAATTCAAAACATTCTGCAGAAAAAAAACAAAACAAAACAAAACAAAAAAGCCATAGACTGGTCTCACACTTAGATTTTTTTCCATACTGGGTGTTTGAGTCAAGCCTCAGCTTCCTGTCCTATGCAAATAAAAAAAACAACAACCAACAAAAGGTTATGATTCTTCCATAACAAAAATTTAACAAATTCCATTTTGATTTATTTCAACAAAAAGACTACTATAAATTGCCCCTATCTTCCTTTCATTCTCACCCCTTCTCTCTCACCCGATCAGAGTTTTGCTGTTTCCGTAGCAACCCTATTGCTAAGAGCAAGCTGCGCCACTAAATGGGAGCATTATCTCAGGCTTTGCAAGTTATTTCTCTGGAAAAACACATTGTTGGAAGTATTACAGTTCTAAATCAGTGATCGTTAATCATTAATGATCAACTTACAACTCAATTTACATCAGTGGAACATACAATTAAGGTCTGAAATATAAGGCCTACAAATTTCTGATTAGCGTTTCAGCCAGAAGCTGACCCTAAAAAATGAAGTTGTTTTTTCTGCTAGTTGAAAATACAGAAACAATTTTGTGTTAAGACACTTTCACCCTGTGAAATATGATAGGAAATATTTGGAAGAAAATTAAACTTGTAACTCCTTCTGCTCCATTAGTGGTTCCTAGGGGGCCTATTCTTAAAAGTCAACGTACTATAAAAGTTCAGAGTAAAGATGGATCTGAGATAATACCCAAGTCTGAACATGACACTAAGCTTTTGCATGGCAGGCTCAGGCAGGAGAGAGCATTAAAATTTACAAATCAGCACTAGATCAACTTTGTAACATGGGACCTGCTCTTAATGAAACCCCACATTTATACAGGAAATTCTTCCTCTCTCTAAGCCAGCCCCTGAGGTGAGAAAGAGAAGTGGCAGCAGTGTAACAGGACTGTATTCTCCATCTAGAATGCAAAGCTTAGCCATGCCTGCATGGCTGCCTGCGCCTGCCACAGCCGTCTGTAGGTGCTCTTCCTCTCATCTCCCTGCCCCAAGCTACCAACAGTCCTCTGCACCAGAAGCCATAGTCCAGCTTGAGCATCACCCTAGACAAGGAATCTGCTTCCCAAAGAAATTGTTCACTGTCCACAAATTAACACACAGTTGTCAAATTACTGTATTGAGAATAATGGAGTAAGAGGCCCATAACCTTCTCTGATGGAAAGGTGATGGAAATGACATGTTCTGGGATATACGATGGAAATGACAGTTCTGGGCATATATGCATTGGTGTCCAAATGTTTCCAAGTGTTTTGTTTTTTTTTTTAAACAATCAGAAAAACTGTAGATTTGGAGGAGAAAGTAAATAGCAACTTAGTTCACTGACAAGTTATGCAAGAACTCTTTCTGCTGTCTTCCTTTGATGGTGAAACAGAGAATTGCTTATTTGCTAACCCAGTGTCTTTTTGGTTCTCATTCATGAGATACGTTAAAAAAATCAGTTGTTCTATTTTCTGCATTGAAATATTTACTTCTGTTCTGGTAGGGTTTGGTGGTGGTGGTTTTTTGTTTTGTTTTGGGTATTTTTGCGTGTACTTTCTCTTCATTCTGTTTATTTCTTATTTTCCTCAGAACAGGTTGCAAAGTTGCTTTAAGAAAACTTGTATATGAAGCTCTGATGAGTTTCATATTAATTTCAATAGAAGAGGAATTTCATTGTAGATTTCCCAATACAAATGCAAATTTGGGAATTTTAATTGTTTCTGAATTTTTGTACAAAAAATCATAGGTGAAGTGATTAAAATGTAGGGCATAGATTATTAAAATAAATAATATTTCATTGGTTGACAGCAAAAATTATGTTTATTTTTAAGACAATGTAAATTGTTTTATTGATATTCTCCTTTTTAAATACATTGAAAAAATATTTTTTATATATGTAGTATAGACACAAATATGTGTTTTACCACCACGAGGAAATGTTTACTCCAGTACCAGCTCTTTATTAGGATAGCTAAATACTGGCAAGGCAAGAGGAGCAGCAATGGAAAGGATGACATGGAAATATGCACAATGGTCTTTTTTGTAGCATTTGGTAACAGCCAGGACTAATTGTGCCTTGTCTGAGCAAACAGCAGTCCATTAAAAATACAGAACTTTCACAAATCCCTTGTTACTCCTCCCCTAATTAAAAGGATATACTCAAAATGGCAAGAACTACAAAATAACAGAGAGTATAAGTGGGTGTCTTTGTCTTATGTTGCACATCAGACCAAGGCTGTGTACAGATGTGGCTGTTCAGCCTTCTCGTGCCTCCTGTCACTCACTGTATCACCTTTGCTGTGTTGCCATAAAATGTATGCTGTGGCAACCAAATGAAGAATATTAATGAAAAAAAATGCTTGTTCTTTTCTAACCAGATCCATTCTAGACTCTGATTCGCTATGCAAATTCAACTGAAGGCAAAGCAAGGGTAGGAATAAACAGTGATGGACTGCATGGAGAGAGAGGAAATGTATTAACTGCATAGGACAGGGCAAAGGACACCCTGATCAACTTCAACCTGGAGCACAACCCACTAACTTCTACCACCAAACGATACACATTTTCCTGGCAAACAAATAGTTACACGCTATGCTGTATTTATAGCAAAGCCATTACCCGTCAGTGATTGTAGTGAAAGAATTCTGGCAATTCTGCAGCAGTGGATAACAGTGCCACTGGAGGGTTATTCACAGCAGTACTCATCCCAGCAAATTCAGAATGTCGGGTACTTTTGCATTATTTGTACAAATTGCTGGTGTGAGTCATTGCACCTGTTTACAGTAACGCTGGCTGTTACCTGACCTGAAGTTTTTGTTAACTTCTTTCAGTCACACAGTCACACAGAAGAGGCATCTGCAGACATGTGTATATGCATGTGTGTGCAGACATGCACATTTGCATGCATGTTCTAAGGATGTATATATATTCTCTTCTTGGCTAGGTTGCTTGCCTTCCTTACATTTCAGTTGGACTAACTAGATATGACAAAAGGTATGGAAAACAGGGTGGCCAACCTGCAAAAGACCCAATAATGAAGCAGGGGTAGGTAGCAGGATTTAAATAGTTGCTTAAATTACCTAACTGGACTGAAGTTTACAAATTTCATTGCTAGTAATGTGAAGAAAGGCAAGAAATAAATTAGGGGCAGATGAGCAGGCTGAGAAACTCCCTTAGACTACATGCATTGAAGCAGACCAGAAAGGAGACAAGCAACATTGACTCCAAAAAGGACTCCAAGATTAAAAACTGTTCAGAGTAGCAGGGGAATGGAGAGAAAGCTATGAGTACTGCTCTATTGCCATTGACAGGAACTGGTGTACTTCTTTGCTGTAAAAAATTATATAGTGACTTTCTCTAGGTACTCTCTGAAAATCTGTTTTGTTTGCTCAAGAAGGACAAACCCCTGAGAAGCTCTGGTACAATTAAGGTTGAGGGAGGATGGAAGCAACTGATATTCTGACAGTCAGCAGTTCTCCAAAGGATTTTGGGCTTGATTTTGGTAATGGCAAAGACATAGCAATAACATACAACAAAGAGGCTGAAGCCAAAAACTTGGCCAGAGATTGTACAGACAAGCAGAAACCAAAGCTCACTGGCTAAACACAACTATCTGATGGGCATCTGGGTCAGAAGAACTATCCTAGAATGGGAGAAAATGGTCAAATATGAGAATCTGTTGAGAAATGTGTGCTTCAGTAGCCTGACTCCAGAGTTGCTTAGTGCTCACTGAGACCAAGGCTTGAACAAAGCACTGGTGACAGGATGAAGAGGTGGAGGAAACACACCACTGGCAGAGACAGTGACTCCAGCTCCCTGTTCCAGAAGGGAAAAAGAGAAAGGGGCCATTGAAGCCACTATGCAGCCTGAGAAGGCCTGTTACAGAAATAAGTAAAGCAGAGGGAAAAATACTACTAAGTTGCACTGAAAACAAACAGCCTGACTACCTGCTGGCAACTTTGGTGCTGCTATCTCCAGGTAGTTCAACAAGTTTAAGTGACAGCACATCTGTGAGACTAACTGAACACTATCATTACAGTCAACGTGATAGCATTATCCTAACATTGATTGTCCGCTGTCACTATTCACTTTGACTGTATAGGAAAGAGTAAGGGTCTATACTGCTATGAAATTATTATGTCCTACTGAAGCAACCTGTTAAGCCTCTCCTCTAACAGTGTCCAGCTAGAGTCTCCTGTTATTACTGACCACCATGAACTGCAATTACACTTGAACTAATATTTTATTTTAATATGACTAGCAACACTTTATAGGACTAGCAAAACAATGACACAGTTTTGCTTTACCCTAATAAAGCTGCTAGTCTCCCCAGGTACTACACCAATAGCTACAGCTAGAAACTATACCAATAAACGTGGTATCATGTAAATACTTAAGAGTCTGCTTTTGCACAACACCTGACCAAGATATACCTGAACAGCGTATCTACAGTGGCAGAAATCTGTTGTTTAGACACAAGCATTTGGATTGTCACATGGCTACAAAATCTTTAAGTACAAATAATCTAAAAGCTCAACAATTAATGCCAAAATAAGTCTACTGCACAAAATTTTGCACCAGAATAAATATTTGTCTGTCTCCTGTGCAGTGCTTCAAATGTTACAGACTGCTATGATGACAGTCAAATGAGAGAAAAGGCAGATATTGAAGGGTTTAAGTATAGCAATGTGTAGGTCTATGGTAATGATCCTGGGCTGACACTCTTACCTTGCCAATACCATTTTAACATCACTTAAACATTTCAGGCAAAAACAAAAGTTTTTTAAGAAAAAGCAAAAGAATACTCTTCTAGAAAAAAAATCCTATATGCACAAACCTACATAAACTATATTTAAGTGCTTTATACTACATCTTTCTAGCAAGGACACACAGCCATTCCACACAACAAACTTCGCAGTCACACAAAACAAACAGCTGCCCTCTCGTGTCCAAGATGCAACAGCTGAAAGTTCGTCTCTCTGGAGCATTAGCATCCATGGGCACATAAATCACCAGCCCACAAATCACGCCTAAAAGAGCGAACAAGGAGAATCAAATAATTTTTATCTAAGTCCCTAGAAGTCCATGTTATGGCAGCAGGAAGTGAGTGTGCACCATCAGAAAACAAGACCACAGTTTAATTTTGTTTCAGAGGGCAACAATGTCTTTCCCACCTGTCTCATCCATTCAGAAACATATTGCTCAGACCGGCAACCCTATTTCAATTGCTGCTTCAGCTTTTCGTGCTTTTGAAACAAAGCAGTCTATAAAATGTCACAAGTAGATGAACCCCCTTGAAGGGGTCCTTTGCAGCAGAAATGAAACCTTGACCACTTAACCTAAGGATGTAAATGTACTACCAGGAGAGGTGGGGCACAGTGAGCAGAAGTATGAGGTATGTGCAGTGTAGGGAGGATCATATAATTCGCCTTTCTATAATTTTTATTTATGTACACAAAATTTTCTTGTAGCAATGAACCAGCAAGCAGATCAAATGGATGACTTCAAAAAAAAGGTAAACTCTTCACAAAATATATAATAACAGTCAAAAATTAAGAGGCATTTTTGTATTCCCCACAACAAATTTTCCCTTTTATTAACTTTTGCCTCAAGATAAAAAAAATATGAAAATTCTCAGTACACCAGATGCCCAGAATATTATTAATAAATAAATAGTCAGTTGAACCACTCAGAAGACTGATTTGGGATCACCAGAGATTTTCCTGAACTTTACAAATATGAAAATATCCTTTACAGGCTGGTAAGTGCCTTTTTGAGAAAGCTATTTCTTTTCTAAACCATTATTAATTTTTTGTGTTTAAACAGAACTTTGGCCAAAGTAAATTAAAATTAGTTGCTAGGAAACCATCAGATAAGTGTCTTTTACTCATAAACATATCAAATTCATGACCCTCTAGTCTTGTTTCCCTTCCTTGGTTACCTCTGTAACTGCTCAGTATATTTGTAACTCTAGCTGTGTATCATTGTTCCCTCAACAGGTAATGAAATCACTGACAAAAGTCAGCCAAAAAATACAAAGAAGAGGAGGATTCAAAGATGTTAAGTAACAACACATAAACAGGCAGGGAAAAGGGTGAAATTTTACCTGTGCCTCCAGACAGGAAGGCACCATAGTGTCAGCCTGCATTTCTCAAAAGCTAAGGCTTTTAATAAATATGCTTTAAATATTATTGGAGATCATAGAATCATAGGATCATTTAGGTTGGAAGAGACCCTTGGGATCATCAAGTCCAACCATCAGCCCTACTCTACAAGTTCTCCCCTACACCATATCCCTCAACACCACATCTAATCTACTCTTAAACACAGTCAGGGATGGTGACTCCACCAGGTGCCTCCCTGGGCAGCTGATTCCACTGACTGACCACTCTCTCCGTGAAAATGTCCAACCTAAATCTACCCTGCTGCAGCTTGCAGCCATTCCCTCCTTTTCTGTCACTAATTGCCCGTGAGAAGAGACCAGCACCAACCTCTCTACAATGCCCTTTCAAGCAGTTGTAGAGAGTGATGAGGTCTCCCCTCAGCCTCTTCTTCTTCAAACTAAACAACCCCAACTCCCTCAATCAATCCTCATAAGCCTTAT
>VZTM01036885.1:0-21623 GCA_013400555.1 Jacana jacana
TTTTTGTTTTTTGTTTTGTTTTTTTATTCAGCTTTTTCAAAAATACATCCTTGATGAACTGTATGTAGCTATTACAGAGCTGGGATACAGTACTAAGGTCATTAATGTATTTGTTTGTTTGATTTTTGTTTGTTTTATTGTTCTCTTACCGTAGGTGAGAGCATTTTAGTTTGTAAGCCCTCAGAAAGATCAAAAGGAACTGCTCTACTTCAGGGATCTCTCAAGCCTGTTTCCAGCTGTTTGCTTAGAAGAGAAGGCGAAGGTGTTGCTTCTAGTATGAAAAGAGCAATACTTGAGGTACAGTTCACGTGGGGAGCCATTAGAACTGTGCTTGCACTCTTGTAATTCTTGGATGGTTTCTTCTGTGACACCATCAAATGCTTTATGTGCATTTTCTTCTTATTCTGTTTCCTCCCTTGTCAACCTGAGCAGCGTTAGAGGAAAATTACTTGGGTCTGCCAGCTTGCTTCAGTAGTCAGCATTTTGTTTGGTATGTTTCAGTCTCTGCTTATTACAGAGAGCACACTCAAACAAGGGTTACTAAGCTTTGCTTTTTGCATTTAGATATTTCTGCCTGTGCTTTGAGTATAAGTGTAATTCTTAAACTTCACATGTGACCTACCAGTCTTAAGTAGGAGCTGCTTGTAAATTACTGATCCCAGAGGCTTTGTAGACTGAATAGGGCCATAATGACATTTGTAGCACCTTGTAGAGTCCCTTATTTTGCCCCTGAACTTACCTATTTCTTTTGCACAGAAATTATTGAACTTCTGTAAAAGCATTTTTGGTGAACAAACCTGTGTGGTACCCAATTCCCTCACTTTAGCCTGCCCTCCAGTATAAGGTTCCTACAGGAGTAAAAAGGACCAAAAGGGTGTGTTGTTCCACATAAGTGAGCCTGTCTCCTTGTACAGAGTTGCTTTTGGGCTTGAGCTGAGCTTAGACTTTTTAAATGTACAAATGTTCGCTTTACTACTACTACTGTCTTGTTAAGTTGAATTTTGAGCAGACCAATGGAGTTTCTAAATGTGTTTTTCTGCATGAGAGCTATTTAAAAGATGGTGTTGCTTTATAGCATGAAAAAAATCCATTGAAACCATGAAAGTAAGTTTTAAATTAAAAGCCTTGCTACCTCAAGGAAGACACATGCATGGAAATGACTCACAAGGAAAAAGCAGTTATGTGAAAAACAAAAAAAGAAAACCCAAATCCAAGGGGAAAAAGATTGCTCTCAATCAGCAAAACAATGATGGAGTATAGCATTCATAGTTATCAAGAGAAAACTGTTTCCTGAAAAGCCTTAGGAGAACTCATCCTTGTTTGCTTTTTGTCTTTAGAAAATTGCAATTTGTGTTCTAACCTTTTAAAAGAATTTCAGAGTGTTGGCTAAGCAAAGTGTTTGCTATCAAAGTAAAATTTTATAATTCATTCTATCCCGTAGCTTAGTCCTCTTGCCTCTACTGAAGAAGTCTAACTTCTTGCCCAGAAAAGTCCTTGAAGGCTGGCAGTTGCTTTCCCTGATTTTTGTGCTTTGCCACTTGTACTGGTTCTTTAAAACTTAGATATCTGATGGATCAATCTCTTTGATTCTCTGATTTGATATTCCATCTTACTGCTTCTCTGGTGGTAACATACAGTTTTCTTCAACAGATCATAGTTGGGGGAGTGGCCAGCACTCCAGAGGATGTGCAGACCTATGCTTCTTGCACTCTTCTTGCATCCAGCTTGAAAGAAAGCAAGTGGGGAATAGAGAAAGCACAGACTGGACCTATTGAGGCTTGTGTGGCATGGTTGCTGGAAAATGAATTCATTCAGGTTCTGGAATCCGGCGATGATGTCAAAGGTAACACTGGTGTTCTTCCTGGTGATTGCAGTTGGCAGTTTTGAATTAATAAATCTTCTGCAGCTGGGTAGGTGTTCAATGGAACTTTATAGTGAGGACTTCCATGCATTTTTGTTTTTATTTTTGTTATTAATTGTTTTAAAATTTATTTAGTCATGTGTATCAAGATTTCTTTAGCTTTCTGGAGGGTCTTTATACCGGCATTAACATTTTTTGCATACACTTGTTCTTCTTGGAAGGCCTCTCTCTGCACATCACCTCTAAGACTGATGCATCCTAGTCTATGAATTCCCAAATTGTCTTTAAATAAGGCACACTTTTACTACAGGATTCATGGACATGGACTGTAGACTATGATTCTTTTGTCTTTTTGAAGAAGAACTAGTATGTTCTAAGAGTGCAAGTCTCTGCTAGAACTGCTTGATGTAAAAGGTTGCACTTTTTCCAGTTTTGTTTTTTTTTCTTAAAATGGCTAAGGATGAGACTCTTACAGTAATAGTAAGAATCCCCATTACAGGTTGATTTGCATCTCTTTTTAAGAAATGATGATGGGAGATATTTGGTCTTCCTAAGAAAGAAGTACTCAAAATAACTCCTAGGTAGGATGGCAGGTGGAATGACACTGTTTTTTGTTCAAACATAGCTATCACAACTTTTGGCCTGAGTAGTAAAAGGATTCAGGCTTGTGATCTGGTTTCTGAAAAGGCTAGTTTAAACTTAGGCAAGTCTAAAACTTTTATTGTTTCTATTTTCCTGTCGTCAGAATGGAGAAATATGCTATTCTTGAAAAAGCAGTTGGGAAAAATTAGTAGAATTGATATCTATAAAATAAATTACAACCTGAAAATGACACATAAACTTACACTGAAATGTTTCTCTGTGGTGTGTTTTGTTTTTTTTTTTAACAGCAAAAGTTTATCATCCAACACATCTTGGCTCAGCTACTCTTTCCTCTTCTCTTTCACCAACTGAAGCCATGGAAATCTTTGCTGACCTGCAGCGAGCTATGAAAAGCTTTGTTCTGGAGAATGATCTGCATATTGTCTATTTGGTAGGTTCCTTATTCTGTGCTTTGTATTTTCTACTCTGCTAAGGAAAGGAGAGAAAGCACAGTGCGGGGTTCTTGTGGGCTCAGTGAACGTAGGTTTTTTTTTGTGCTTTGCTTAGCTTGCATGCTCCTTCATGAAGAAAAGTTTCTTAATTGAATGCTTTTCAGCACAAGTCTGTTTCCATAGTGTCTTATTCTGTAGGCAGGTGCTGCGTGTCCATCTAAGCTCACTGTTGTCAATTCTGACTTCAAAAGATTTCAGAACTTGGTTAGTTTTGGGTGTAGGATAATGGAAATTTTTCTGAGACACTTGGATTTTGTTGTGTTTGGCATCAGCATACTGCATCTTAGATTGCTTTTGGAGATGCAGAAAACTTTTTGGGTTTTAAGGTGTTTTGCCAACAAAAAGCCTCAGAGAACCATACTGATTTCTTCCTATGGGTAACACTGAAGTTCATCTCTGATTTAATTTAATTGCTTAGCGGTGGTACCAGAGTTAAAGGAAGGAGTGCGATAAATCTTTGGAGGGGAAAATGTCCCAAAGTTTGTCAAGTTTTATGTGGAGATACACTTAAAAAGCTAAGCAATCCTGTTTAAGACCTTTGGAGAGGAAGCCATGAGCCTGAAGATTAGTGAGGAAACAGAATGGAGTTGCAGTGATCCATGGCTGCCTGAGACCCATCATACAATCATCATATGAAATTTGACGGTTATCTTTAGCCTCCTTAAGAATAAAGTGTGTTTTCTTTAGCAGGCAAAATTTGGGCATAGAGCCTGAGGCAAAAAAAAGTTCACTCCAAGGAGAATATGTTTGTGGTAACAGAACTTATTGAGCTAGGAAACAGGGAAGCAAGAGACTGAGGGTGCTTGTCTCTGCTTGCTGTATTCATTAACCTAGTTATTGGCTGATACTGTTCCATTTTTTGTGGGTTTTTGTTATCTATAGTTTTGTTTGAGAGAGCCACATTATATTCTGTTCTATTTCTGCTAGGCAAAGTGGACTGTTTTGTGTCAAGCACCAGGGAATTTTTTTTTCCCTGTTTGCTTGCCCTGTCTCTGAAACAGGAAAAGAGAAACCCAAACCAGACTGAATTTCCTTTGAATTTGGGTAGAAATGGTGATGGCAAATATATTCTTATTTACCCTTTATCCTGTACTTTTTAATCGCAGCAGCTTGTCTAATGTTATTTTAAATCAAATACGCTGTTGAACAAAATGTTCTTCATAATTTATTCCATTAAACTAGCCTAAAACAATTTCTTGCAAGTCTGTTCATTTTCAAGGCCAAAGATTAGTTTAGTTTTGGTAGCTGTGTTCTTTATGGGCTACAGGGAAATTATCTCCTATAATGCTTCTTAATATCCTTAGGCTTGAATATTCTACTTTTACAAATCTAAGACTGAATTCCAAAATACAATGCAATTCCTTGCATTTTAGAAAAGTTGATGAAAGTAAATGTGCATTTGTTAGGCTAGGAAGAGTTTTCTTTAAAGAAAAAAATCCAGTCATGTTACAACAAAAGACAAACCCTCAATGACCTTAATGACCATCTTCTCAGTAGATGAGGGGGCATGGATGATTTACAACTATGTAGGCATCTGGTATTCTGTGCTATGTTAAATGCTTCTCAACAAGTGTTAGTTATTTCAAAATAATTAATCTTACAGTATATCGGTTACAGATATGAAGACATTTTGTCCCCTCACACTGAACCAGGCTCCACGCTGAGTGAACGATAGCAGAATTGTTTTTCTGTCTAAGACTGTGTGAATGCTCTGGATGGCTTTTTTGTTAGTGTCAATAAAAGCTGAGATTTCTTGCACCCCCCAGGTAAACGAAAGTTTCAGTGAGTTCCAGCAAAATCTACATTCCCTCCTCCTTTATCAGATTCTGTGGCAGTTAGTGAGGTTGCTAGTGGTTTAAGAGGCTGATAGATATGTGAGGTTTTTTTTTGTGAAAAATCAAGTTTTGGTTTGTTAAAGGAGAATAAAGATGCAGCTTAAAAGTCCTCTAGTGGCTTCAATTTAAGGGGTGATCTGATGAAGATCCCAAGTTGTTTAATCATTAGAGTACCTGTCTGAGTCAGCTCTCACCAGCATAAATATTAAAAAAGCAGGTTAGAAGAGCTTTTACTTTCTTCAGGGTGCATGGTTATGACTCAGTGCTTCTCAGTAGTGCGTAGGATGCTCTAATGACATCCCTAGGCAGTATTTTTGTTTACCCAGAGTTCTGTTCTGTTTGTTTCTCTGAAATAGTTTTTTTGCATTGTCTTATTTTCTTTAGGTCACCCCACTATATGAGGAGTGGACCACAATTGATTGGTACCAGTTTTTCTGCTTATGGGAGAAGCTGCCTGCCTCAATGAAACGTGTGGCTGAGCTGGTGGGGATTGAAGAAGGCTTTCTTGCTCGCTCTGTAAAGGGCAGAGTCGTAGCTAAAACGGAGAAACAGCATAGACAAATGGCCATCCACAAAAGGTAGCCACAAACAGCTGTGAGCCTGCAAAGACTAGAGGTTATAACATGTGGAATGGACAGGTTCTCTGTCTGTTTTCAGGAACTGGCTGTCTTTCTGTGTGAGCTGATAACTCAGAGAACCTGGACCTGGTCTGCTCTGGACTAAGAACACTGCTGGCACAAGATGTTTGTGCTGATGTTTTGGGGAGGCATCTACTCTCTCTCTTTTGTGTGCTATGCTATAACACTGTTCTGTCCTATGCTATCACAGTGCATTTTGCCACGTGTGCTAATGTGCCCTGGATGATGATTTTATTTCCATGTGTATTTCTGCAGGTTTTACACCAGTCTTGCCCTTCTGGATTTAATTAGTGAGGTTCCCTTAAAGGATATGACCAAGCAATATGGCTGTAGTCGTGGCCAGCTTCAATCCTTGCAACAGTCTGCTGCCACCTATGCAGGTGAGTTGCCTGAGCACAATACCCAGCAGTCTTAGGCTAGTCTGTTTTCTTCCCTTCCAGATATCAGGATAAGATAGCCGCAGTGTGGTACCAACAACAAGTGGTTTTGTAAAACCACTTCCACCTTTCTAGCTTAGTCTGTGGTTGCCCCTGCTTTGCGATGGAACCACAGAGTGTGCTGTGGGAAGGGAGCCAGCTGAGTGGAATCGAGCAGTGGTATACCGTGCTGAGGTCTGTGAAAATCATCTGTGGACTGTACAGACATGTAGTTTGTTCAATACTAAGTATGGAAATAAGTAGGAGTCCGTTCTGAAGCTTTGCTCAGGAAAGAGTACCTTTAGGCATGGGTAAAGTTTGGGGTCTCTAAGAGTTAGCATGACTTTCTATTGGTTGCAAAGTTAAAAGGCCGAAAAGTATAAGTTTATAGTTTCAAAATGGAGTGAGTAGTTTCTGGGTCATTTATTATGAGATAACAAAAGGTCAGATAGCTGTCACCTTTAACTTGACTTCCTTAAAAGGGATGTGTAGGAGTAGAAGTTACAGCCCACCATGTGACTGAGATATAGATATATTTTTTTCCTATTGCCTCAGTCCTCCATTACTGCATAAGTGGGTCTTCAATTTTTAAGACAGTTTTAGCTCAACTTGCAAAACCCTCTGTGTGGGTTGCTGCGTGAGTCAAAGCCCCAAAATGAAAAGGTCATGCTAACTGATGCAGAGCAGCTTAAATTAGTTCTGGCAGTATAAATAACTTTTTGTTGTAGCGGTTCCATAATTCTTTATTCCCAGTGTTAATAATTTTCACAAAAGTAATTTAAGAAATAGCATGAACTGTTGACATGACACATAGTTAAAAGACTTGATAAAAGTTGTATTCTATAATCACTGTAAAGATAGTGAGGGATGCTGTATCTTTCAGTTATTTTCGTATTCTGTAGATGCACACTGTGAGTAAGAAACCGTCTTTTTGCTGCTCTTCTCCTCCTCCGATGTGCTGTGGACTGCAGTCATAACCTTTACCACAGGCTTTGCTGCCTTCTCTGGTGCTCTCAGGAGCAGAAGTTCTGCAGGCCAAGTTCTGCTTTTATGGACATCAGCTCCAGCTTTGCTCAAATATCTTTGGCTTCTTTTATTGCCTCTCACCACTGCTTTTTCTGTCTTCTTTTCTTCAGTGTGTTTGGTTCATAGGAATCCTGTTACAGGATATGTATTTGCTTTACACTTTCAAGATTAGTGTCATTCAGAATGTCTACCTCACTGATAAACTAGTTAATTCTAGATTAATTAGAGTCCCGTGAGGACACCTCCTAGTCATAGTTACAATAATCATGAGTTAGTTTCTTATAATAATGGGAAGGTGACAAATGTAAAGTGAATGCTGATTCAGTTGGGGGCATGGTGGTGGTGGAATGAATCCATCTTAGTAGAACTGGAGCTGGATTTAAGATGTTAATGCAACTTCTGTGTTCCAGGAATGGTAACGGTTTTCTGTAATCGGCTGGGCTGGCACAATATGGAGTTGCTGCTCTCTCAGTTCCAGAGCCGCCTCACTTTTGGGGTTCATAGGGAGCTTTGTGACCTGGTACGAGTGTCTCTGCTGAATGCACAGCGTGCTAGGATGCTTTTCAATGCTGGCTTTGTCACAGTGGCCGATCTTGCTAAAGCCAGTCCTGACGATGTGGCAACAGCTCTGAAGAATTCAGTACCATTCAAAAGGTGAGAAATCAGTAAGTCCAGAAGACAAGGAGTTTGTTTGTAAGGTGAAAGATTACATGATGAAACCTGTGATAAAATATGGCAACCTTTTGGGACTTAGTGCCAAATGTTAGTTTGAAATAACTTATGATCTGTCACAGAGACTTACATTTATTCCATTATTATTTTGAAATTAATAGAAGTATATTTTATTTGCACCATAAGTTTGAGAGACCTACATTTTTTCCTATTTCTCTTTTCAATGCACTCTTTAGTCTTGGGTGAATTGTTAAAGTTTTCTGGAGACCTTTTGCTGCCTCTAAAAGGCAGATGCACCATGTGATCAAATGAGTTGATGATTTATTACTGTATATCATGTGAGGTTTGCTTGTGATTTTTCATGCTAGTGCTTCCTTGATCAAGTACCTGTTGGACTGTGTGCCATGACACCTGTCTGATTCACGATCCTGAAGTTTCCTTTCTTTGGAAAACAGAGCATGGAGGAAGATTGATTCAGATTTGGATCTTGCCCTAGTAATGAGTTAGGATGCAACCTGGGGTACATTTTTGGAAAAAGAAACTTGGGGATGCTTCTGGGATATTCAGCCAATAGTAGCTTTTGTTGACTTCAGTTCACACACAGAAAACTGAAATAGTTAGTTCCTATTAAGTGCATTATATTTTGGATATAGTGTTTCTATGAAGCTCAGAAGCTGAGGAGCTAATTGAAATGGGTTGTGGAACAGAATAGTGCCAGCTCCTTGCAGTGTTTGCTCTTTTCTGCATGAATATTTACATCTGTCTGTTAACTTTCCCACAGTGTTCGTAGGGCTGTTGATGAAGATGAAGAATCAGCAGAGGAGCGTCGGACTGTGCGCAGCATCTGGATGGCTGGAATGAAAGGCTTAACTGAAAGAGAAGCAGCTTCCCTCATTGTGGAGGAAGCCAGGGGACTTCTCCAGCAGGATTTGGCACTGATGGGAGTGCATTGGAACCCAGAGTCTTTTCTTGAGACTGATACATCATCTATGATCAGCAGTGAGTCAGAACGGGAAGACAGCCTAGATAGATCGAATGGAGAGCAGTCTTCTGGGTCTTCGAGGGCGTTAAGCAAAAAAGGGTGCAGACTTCAGCGTTGTAATGGCACTGGTTCTCAGACTGGAAACTTACCAAATATTAAAAAGGGACGCAAAAGGCAACTCAGCAGTAATGCAATAAACTCCAGATTTGAGAGTGAAGTCCCAGGCAATGATGACATTGTGTACAGTGCTAGAAAACGGCCAAATATGTGCAGAGATAATAAAAAAGTAGAAGGAATGTCTCTGATCAAAACCAAGATGGATTTCAGGAGAGCAATTCCAGAGCTCCCTAGTGAACAAGGAACACCACCGACATTGAGAACAAAGTCTTCAGCATCTAGATTGATAAAAAGTACGGACGTGCATTTAAACCAAACTGGAAACAAAAATACTACTTCAAGACTGCAGAGATCGCTTCTTGAAGATTCAAGTATGCTTAGCATAGACCTACAAAAGCTGCCTGCTTTCCATCCCACTGTGTCTACAGATAATTTTTTTCCAGACCAAAATAATAAGCAATTTATGGAAACAGGGTCTGTAACTCATAAAGTCTCAAATTCTGTACAGATGCGGGAAGTTAGTTTTGGGAGGACAAATAAGATGGAAGAATTATTGACAGAGCCTGCCACCACTAATGAAGGCAGGCCTAAGGGGAGAGCATGTTCTCAGGCACCTGTTACTTTGCAGGGTACTCCACACGTCAGTGTGGAGACACATCATATTGTAGGAAGTCGAGTAATACCTGGTGGTGCCAGGACACAGAGAAACGAAAATACTGATATTAAGCAGAATAAAATGAATAAAATGAAAACACGTGCAAGCTGTGCTGAAGTGAAGGTTGGTAGGCAGCAGATGGCTTTAGAGACAGATCATGGTAATGTAACTGCTAGTTGCTCCGGAAGTGGAGATACTGATCGTGGCAGCGGGATACGGAAGACTGTACATTTTTGTCCCTGTGAGGATAAATCCTGCCGTATTCAGATGCAGAATGGTGGCAAAAACGGAAGCAAAAAGCCCAGTGGAACAGTGTTACAAGCTGGAGTACTGCAGAAAGCAGCCAACAGTCATCCTAAGGATTTTCTGAAAGACTCTCCAGTAAAATCCAGAGGTGTTTGCAATGCAGATCATGTTCAGAATGGTCCATCCTGTAATCTGTGTTCTGACTCTAGAGACTTTGAAGAGAGCTTCCAGTTGGATACTCAAACTGAAATGATAATAAAACAGGAGGGAGCAGCTGGAATCACAGAACAGCAGGGAATACAAGGTTCAGAGCTGGCAGCATTACCACAACAGGAAATCTCTGAGAAACTAAGCACTTCACGGGCTGAGAATGCTTCTGATGAAAGGCTGGCTGCAACAGTTAGGAAACTGGGCTTATCGACTCTAATCACAACAAATAACATTACAAAAACCACAGCTCAGCACTGTGGTAATAAAGGTTTGGAGTCTGGAGGCCTTACTTTACAGCCAATGGCGAAGGAAATAGAATCTGCACCTTGCCTTAAAGACAGCAATTTCTCAGTGACTGACTCCCAGTTACACAGTTTTCTACAAGATTATCAGACCCAAAATTCAGTGAAAGGGGACAGTGTATCTAAAGACCTTAGTAAATCAACCTTCCCTTTTGGTAAGGAGCAAATTGTACAAGTAGAATGCCACCCTTGCCCCGAAACAAGCTTGAATATGAGTGATAGCTTGCTGTTTGATGATAGCTTCAGTAACATCAGCGACCTTTCAGCTGTTCACATTGTGGAAGCTGACAGAAAGGACCTAGTGGAGAAACAAGAGGCTTTGCTTCATCCAGATGGTCTTTTGCAGAACCTAAGGTCTCTTCAGAATAAGTCTGATGTCAGTGGTAATCAGAAAGAGCATGAGGATCCTGTGCAGCATAACAATGTGTCTCTAACATTCTCTGATGTAATAGCTGAAGTTTTAGATCATGCAAACTCACCATCTTTTCTGGAAGATCTTCCTTCTCCATTTCATGGTCAGTCAGAGTTAAGAAATCCAGTGATTTGTAGCAACAACCAGAAAGCAAAGGATTTAGTAGGAGATCAAGGTGAAAAGCTCCAGAGAAGCCAGCAAGCTCTAGACAAGAAAACCCATCCAGTGGTGTGGACTGATTGCTCATTTGAACTAAGCCCAGGATTGCAGGATGTATTAGACAAATGGCCTAGTCCCTCAGGCACTGAACCAGTTTCAGTAAGCTCCTGTTTGAAAGGAAAGTTAGTCGCTCCTCTTGTTAACCAAGAGCCAGATCCAGTTTTAAAATCTGACTGTTGTCAGTCAAGGCCTTTGCCCACTTGCCAGCACTTAAAAAGCTCTTTCAAGGTTAAAAAAAACAAAGCAGAAAACTTGGACCTTCAGAAAGCAGACTGCATAACACTTCCACTCGAGGGAAGCAACAGAAAATCCTGTCCTCCGCCAGATAGTAATAATACATTTATTCCTCCAACACCCCCCAAAGAACTTTTTCCAAAGAGTTCTGTTTCTCTCTCTGTGAAATCTGCAAGGAAGAGACCAGTTGCCTGCATGAATGAAGTGCAGCTGACTCAGCCACAGCAGAGTAGCGCCGGCAACACGGAGCAGCAGGGAAAAACACTCCAGGTCAATCTCGGGAGGGCAGACCCCAGTGAGACTGATGAGATAAAGGATGATTCCACTATAGACCAAGGCTTTTCACTGCAGCTATCTCAGGATGTTTTTCCACTCATTCCCTTAAGTGTTGAAAGTTTCACTATTATTGATGTAGCAAGTGATAAAGCACTTTTCCAGACTTTTGTTGCAGAATGGAAGGAGAAAAGCAGATTCTCCATCTCAGTGGCATGTGAAAGAACAAAATGCCTTATGTCTCCCAAATCAACGATTGGTGGCAAATTCAAAAAAGGTCAGTTCTGTGTTCCAGTGTGTTATTTTGTGCACATCAGGGTGACATCTTCAACTTAAAGAAGGAGTGAAGTAGGAAAGGGATTGCAAAAAAGGAGGAAAATTACTGGTATTAATTCAATATTGTCACTCTCAGTAAAGCAAAGGAACTAAGTGCTAGTAGAAGATGGAGAACTGTTGTCAAACTTTTCATTAGTGGATCTTTGGTGATAGTGACAAAATGTTATCAGCTTAGTTGAGAGAGCACCTAATATTCTTAACATTTCATTGTGTATCTAATTTTGAAATGGATCTGTGTTGTGCGTGTCTTTATCCTGTATATCTTTTGACGTGTAAACAAGTTTTAGAATATTTAAATAGGAATAGTATATTTAACAGTAAACTGTAGAGATTGTTCAGGGTCTCCACTGAGCAGGGACTTGTGGGATTAACTCTGAACCAAGGTGTGAAAATCAGAGACGTCCATGGGTTGGTGCAAGATTGCCTCATTTTTTTTTTTCCACAGAAGTATTCATATGCTGCAGTTTTCCTCCTGCTGCTGCATAAATATCCTCTTCCTTTAAAATAAGAAGATTAAGCAGAGTTAGATTCTTTGCTGTCATATTGCCATAACAACAACAACATTTCTTAACTATCAAAACATACTTTTGATGGACAAATGTGAAATGCTTTCAGAGTGGAAGGGCATATATTTCTGTCTCCACCCTTGAAGAGATTGCTAGGAAAGGCCAGAGTTTTACAGGGATACTCTATGGGTAGTTGTTTCTGTTAAGAGAATGTTTTGCTATTCCAGACATGTTGGGTTTTTTTCCCCAAAAGAAATACAGGTGTTTCATCCTATAGATAAAAATGAAGTTATAAATTTAGGTTCAACTGTGTGTATTTATATTTTCAGGATCCAAACTCTTATTTATGGATGTCATTTTATAATTGTAACCTAAAAATTATTCCTTTAGTAACTTCTCCTCAGTGGACACAAGTTAAAGACGATGGATTTCCTGTCCAAGGCTGTGAGGACATCTTGGTAGTTGGACTGGCAGTATGTTGGGGTGGAAAAGATGCCTACTATATCTCTTTGCAGCAGATACAAGACCAGACTGGTAAGTGAGCAGACAGGCTGTGCTGTGCTAGATGACACTGCATTTCAAGAAAGTACCTTCAGGAGATCACAGAATGGTAGGGGTTGGAAGGGAGATCTGGAGGTCATCTAGTGCAACTCTCCTGCCAAAGCATGTTCGACTAGAGCAGGTCAGACAGAACTTGTCCGAGTGAGTTTTGAATACCTTAAGAAGGAAACTCCACACCCTCTCTGAGCACCCGTTCCAGTGCTCTGTCACCCTTAAAGTAAAAAAGTTTTTCTTCATCTTCAGATGGAATTTCTTGTGTTCCAGTTTGTGCCTGTTGCTTCTTTTTCTGTTGCTGGGCACCACTGAAAAGAGTTTGGCCCCATCCTATTGACACCTGTTCTTCAGATATCTATAAGCATTGTTGAGATTCCCTCTCAGTCTTCTCCAGGCTAAACAGACCCAGATTTCAGCCTTTCCTCATGAGAGAGATGCTCTACTCCCCTGATCATCTTTGTAGCCCTCTGCTGGACTCTCTCCAGTAGTTCCTTGTCTTTCTCAAGCTGTGGAGCCCAGAACTGGACATAATATTCCAGATGTGGCCTCCAGCAGGGCAGAGTAGAGGGTGAGCATAACCTCTCCTCCCGTGACCTGCTGGCCACACTCTTCTTAATACATGCCAGGATGCCATGGGCCTTCTGGGCCACAAGGGTATATTGCTGGCTCTTAGTCAACTTGTTGTGCACCAGGACTCCCAGGCCCTTTTTCTGCAGAGCTGCTTTCCAGCTGGTCAGCCCCTAACCTACACTGGTGCATGGGCTTATTCCTCCCTAGGTGCAGGACCCTCTATTTGCCTTTGTGAACTTCAGGAGGTTCCTCTCTGCCCAACTCTCTAGCCTGTCCTTGTCTCACTGAATGACAGCACAGCTTTCTGGTATGTCAGCCACCCCTTCTGGTTTTGTATCGTCAGCCATCTTGCTGAGGATAGACTCTGTCCCCTCATCCAAGTCATTGATGAATATGTTGAACAAGACTAGACCCAGGTTCTACAGGTAGGTTCTTGGAAGTGTTTTGAGTGTCCCAAATCTCAGCTGTGCAAAGGGGTGATTTAGCCATATTATTCAGCGGTCTTAAGTACTGAACACCCTTGAACATGTTGTTATGGGTACATCTCTGGCACTATATAACAGGGCCAGGTAATTGGCTCAAGCCCTGGACTGCTGAGCAGGCATATGCTAAAGTGTTAGCATATTGCCGTATTCTCTTTAGCTTGCTTTTCTATTTCAACCTCTTCCAACTATTCCTTTGCAGAACAAATCTGACACTTGAGTGCTGAACACAACCCCATCTGTGCTGCATGGGCTCGTGGCTAGGGCTTGATTCCTGGCTCTCCTTTGTTTAGTAGTGCAGACACAGCGTATTGCTTTTGGAAGCCTTGTCTGGTTTGATCAAATACATGATATCAGTATAGATCTATTGTTGCTTGTTCACAGTCCAGCTGTAGTTTTTATGTTTTAGGGGATTGCATTCAAGATTTTTCTCTTTCCTATCATGCAGTGGGTAAAGGAAGATGAATTTTTGCTTGTATTTCCTGCCTTAGAAATCAGTATGAGTTTGGCACCGCCACCTTTGGACAAAAACCTGTCTGTAACAGAGAGACTGTATCATCTGCAGCTGTACCTGCAGAAGAAGCCCAAGCAGGAGCGCTCGCTTGTCATGTATAACGTCATTCAGCACTACAAGACTTTGTTGATGGCTTGTGGCATCTCCTTGGAAGGCAGTTTTGAGGACCCAAAGGTTTGCAGGATTAAGAAATTAGGCTTGATAAAACTAATAGTATAAACACATCAGTAGAAAGACAAGCGTACCTTCTGGTACTTTCCTTTTGTTATTTTGATTTGAATATGTGCACTTGTTGGGGGATTTAGTGGAATTTTCTTCCACTGGGAATTCTACAACAGTATTTAGAGGAGACTTATTTTGCTCTGTGTGTTCATGATCCCTGCAAAAGAAACAGAACAGGTGCAGTGATAGGTTAACACACTAATCTTTCATGCCTGATTGCTTGGGTGGGGAGGATGAGGTTTAATCTGTCTCCTGTACCAGCAGACATGGTTGAACTCTTGTTGTGTAGCTATAAGAAGCTCGGGACTAAAATGGCAGAAGTGCTTCTGCTCAGATTATTGATTCTGATGTACCTGCTACGTGTATGAACCACCTGGCTACCACTATTTTCTCACAACAAAACAAAGTTTGCATGAAATTTCAAAATGTAGGTTCGGGTAAAATTTGTAACTGACATGAAACACTAGAAAGAGGTAAAAACACCTTTTGGTCCTTGTTAGGAAAAGCCCTAGATGCATAGAAATTTCTGGTGTTGATTTTTAAAGCTTGCATTGCACGGGCTGAATAACTTCATGGCAACATTAAAGACTGCAAGTAAGCAGCTACGGTATTCAACAAAGGGACAAACTTAGCTTTTCAAACCAATGCATATTTTTGGGATAAAATTAAAGAGCAATAGATGTAGCATCCTCACTGCCCTGTTCTATGTGTTCAACGGAGTCTTATTTTGTTTATTTTAGTGATGCAATAAATATATACATATACAGACACACACATTCACCCCCTCTCCTACAACTCCTTCTCCCCCATATACATGTAGTTTTTACCTTCTGCTTGCATGGCAGAGACAACGCAGAAACCTGTGTTTCCCCTATTTTGACACAAGAAATTGAAATATAGCTGTAAGTGAAAATGCTTTGAAAACAGTGGGAGGTATGAGGCTTACTGTGAATAAAATTTGCTTTGCAGAATTCTTGGTACTAGAGCTGGCGTACAAAAAAAAGAAAAGGAGAGCTCAGCTTGACTAATATTCTAGATCAATAGCCTGGTCTGATTTTTACAAAGTCAATCTTTAGATTAAGCATGTTTTGATCCTGATTTTTCATATTTAATCCCCCCCCTTTTTTTTTAGCTTTTAAGAAATGAAAAAAAAAATTTGAGGACAACACTTCTAGACATGTTTAGTTGTCAGAGGGTAAGGTTTTCAAATGTGCAGAATTAACTTTGAGAGTGAAGGTTTTTAGTGACTTAGGCATTCTTGAAGGTTTTATCTGAGATCGTGTAGCTTTTCCACAATTTATTCCAGTCTGCCTGACAAATTAAGAAAAATAATCTGCACTGTAACCTTGCATGAATACCCAGTTAAGTATCTACGTTGTGTTATGACTGAAATGGCAAAAAGATCTGATGGAGCTCTCCCTTTTCAAGGTGGCGTGTTGGCTGCTTGATTCTGGCTCTAAGGAACGTACACTTCACAACATGGTGACTAACTTTCTCCCCAGTGAGCTACCTTTGCTGGAAGGGGTAGGCACCGGCCAAGGGGTGCAGAGCCTGGGGCTTAGTGCCAGCAGAGATCATTCTGGGCGATACAGAGCGGCAATAGAGTCTGTGCTTGTCTTCAACGTCATGAACCAGCTCCATAATGAATTACAGAAGGAAAATCTCACAGGTAAGGAGAGCTCCTCCTGTTTGGGGAGAGGGCAGAGGTAGCTGTGCTACCACAGGTGAACGATCAGTGGAGATGAGAGGGGATTTGGAAGTTCTTATCTAAGTATATTCTGTGACAAAATGCTAATTTGTTAAAAAGAGGGCACTTCCCTTTGAAGTACCTCTGTTTTGCCAAATATAATTTTGAATTAAAATATAATTTTTATATCCTAAATATCCACCAGTTCCACTGGTTAAGGCAATAGCGGAGTATATTTTAAGTCTCTGAATCAAGCAGATCTTTACCTCCCAGGTGAGTACCCTGGTTGATCTTGAGGGATCTTGTGGGTCTGTCTATGGTTTCTCTTGACCATGTTCAAAAGCTTTTGCATTTCCTTGTCAGAAGCAATTCCTAAAATCCTCCCATGTTTTCTGAAGGAGACTTCTTCCTCTTTGGCCTGCCCGTTCTAGCATTGTTCATCATGCTTGTGTTGTGTCCATGAAACTTTTGTGATCCTGTAGTGAATGATCCCCTATGTTTGCCCTAATACTAGATGAGTGCTTGTCTCTGTTTAAAAACACTCAAACAAAACAAAAGAGCACATACCTATTGGTTGATTGTTTCCCCTAAATTGTATCCAAAGCCAAAGATTAGGGTCCAGCCTTACTGAAGTCTTCTATTGCAAGTTTAGCACATCATTTACGGTATGACAACTAAACCTTGGAACATTTTTGAAAGATGTAGGTGGTGGAATTAAAGTGTATCAAGTTAGCTTTACATTAAGCATGTCTGCTGTTTATAAAATATTGACATACAAAGAGATGTGTATTTCTTAGAGAGAAGATTTCTGACAGAAGTTGTTACTCTTAAATATTTTGTGATTAAAAATTCTGGAATACTTCTTATTATGAAATATTTATTACTGTTAAATTTTCCAGAAACAAAAGTGTTTTAACTAAATCTTTATTAAAAGATTTCAGTGTGTCAGGAAATTTGGGATTTTAAAAACTGAAGATTACCCAGCTATTTTTTTATGAATCTGTTGATCTGCAGTTGACCTGGGTTTGATGTTACAAAAGTTTTTCTTGGGTTTTGCACTTCTTACAGATGTATTTTCTAAAGTGGAGATGCCCACCCATTATTGCTTGGCTCTGCTGGAGCTGAATGGCATTGGTTTTAGCACAACAGCGTATGAAACCCAGAAACAAGTCATGCAAGCTAAACTGAGCGAGATTGAGACCAAGGCCTATCAGCTGGCAGGCCACAGCTTCTCCTTGACCAGCCCTGATGACATTGCAGAGGTATGTGAGGGTTAGGGTGGGAGGGTGAGAAGTTTCAGAAGTTACCATTGAGAAGCTTTTGCCTTAGACTTTAGAAAAAAACCCTTCACGTGCAGTCTGTGTACAAAGAAAAGACAACACACAAATTGAACTCTGCTCAGAGTTCATTTGCCTTCACGCTCGTTATGAGCTTGCTGCCTGCAAGGTGCTGTGTACCAGATTGTTACTGATCCAACTTGTTGCTGATCGTTCTGATTTCTGCTAACTTCAGCCAAAACAAAGAAGGTAGAAGTGGAAATCAGCATGTATAGGACCTTGGCTTCTCTTGTTGCATGAGATGATCTGCCAATGAAATGGCTTTTGGAATATTTTGGATGAATGGTGAGGGTCTAGAGAAGCTATTTTTGCATTACCAATATTCTGCACACAAGATGTGATACCTTGTAGTCTGAATCTAAGAACAGTTGTACTGAATAACTTGCATGTATACCCTTGTCCCTGTACAAACGTGGAAGAGGAGGAAAGGCAGGTTGAAAAGTTTTGAATCATCTACTATCTGCTTTTAATAATCTGTATAGAACTGTTCTGTTTTGGGTTTTTTAAGCCCAAGAAATATATAAATATAATTCTATATAAATATCTATATAAATAAGCTATACTTTTATTCCTGAATAACTGTACTATATATTTATTAATGTATGTTACGTGGAATCATAAGAATAGATTCTAATTACTGTGCATGCCTTTTCCCCCCCACATTTCTTTTCCATGTACTAATTTCTTGTTGAGAATCTATGCTTTATATGGATGCAGTCAAAACTTGCAGGCATCATCACTAAAAAGTTCAACAGAAATATTTCTTCTTTGTTGCAAATGCAGAGGTTTTGCTCAGTAACAGCAGTTATGAGTTAGAACTCCTAAAATAATGCTTGTCTCCAGTCTCACTCTGCTTCATGGAAAAGGGGAAGGAAAGTTTTTTTTGTGAAACACTGTTCTCTGAACTACAAAAGCTTGTTTCTCATGTGGAAATTTTGTTAGGAATCTTGTAAAGTTCTTTTTTAGGTTAGTATAGCTTTACCCTTCGAATTTTATGTCAGTAAAAGTTTTATGTTACAAAAAACATGGGAGGGAAAAGCTTCTATTCCCTTCTGCCAGCTGTGAAATGAAGCACAATAGCTGCTGAATGATCTGTAAAGCTACAAAGAAATGTAGAGTGAAAAATGAAGAACTGTGTTCTTTCTGTCAACACGTGAGCGTATACTTAATTTTACTTGGCCATCTTTTACAAACTAATACTCTGGCTACTCCATAAAAAGCATTTGTGACTACCTCCTCCTATGCCATTCATTGTTGCTCTGAAGCCTGCTTCCTGCTAACACTTTTTTTCACCAGTGTTTTTCCCACTTCCAGTCATCTTAACTCCATGTTTTATTACAGTTGATTATCAGCAGTAACCTCACTTACTGGATGGAGTTAATTACCTTTTCTAAAAACATTGCTCTGAACTCAAACTTCTAGTGTTCAGAAAATGAGATTTTAGATTGCATTTTGTAGTTAATTAAAATGAGGAGGAATGACTTTGATAGCAGAGATCTTTAATCAGCTTTTTAATTACCTGAAGCATTTTTACTATCCTTTGGTTGGAGTAAGCTGTTTAAGTGCTCAGTTGCTTTTTATTTTCTCCTGGGAGTAGTGTGCAGAAACTGGTTTGAAGTGCTGGCCTTTTTCAGGTTTTGTTCCTGGAGCTGAAGTTGCCACAAAATGGAGATATGAAAGTTCAAGGGAACAAGAAAACTCTGGGTTACACAAGAAGAGCAACTGCTAAAGGCAACAGGGTTAGGCTGAGCAAGCAGTTCAGTACAACCAAGGTACAGTAAAGTCTGGGTCTAGTTTGATGGTGAAAATAACTTACTTTACACTGCTGTTTGGATACATTGGGGTTAGGTATGCTGACTTAAATGGCAGCAAATTTTACCTGCTTTTTTGCTCTTTTAGTTGCTACTGGAAATTTAAACTGGATTCTGCCTTCTCTGTTAGCAGAGTTATTAACTCCTCCTACTCTCCCGAAGCCTGAGTCCAGCGAGGACATGACTATAAATAGTAGACTTCAATTAGAATAAATCAGGCAGAATTTGATTTCCCAAACCATGTGTAAGGCCAAAATAGCACAGTAATTTTGTAAAGGAAATAGTAGAAGAATTTTTCAACATCAGCTTGAAAGTTAGTTAAATACCATGGTGATTAAATACAGTGTTTTTCCTGCCTGGTACTACCATATCTGTATATTGTGCTTCAGAGAACTTGTCTTTAGAATGGCTGCTCTGATGGCTTATCAAATTTAATACATCAAAAGCTCGTATATATGTGAAGGCTATTGACATGCTGGGCAGCTGGTAAATACTGTGGAGCTGCATTAATACCAACTGCTGCAGGCTAATGGGTGCTCTTGCCAGACAAGTGATATTAGCAGATATATATGTTCCCTGTTTTCAGGGCTCATTAATCCATGTTGTTTTCTTCGCTCCCCCTTGTTCAGTGCAGTCCGTGCTTGGAAGACAAGTATTGATTTCTGAAACTCAAGTGGCAGTGAAGAAGTGAGTGCAGTGGTGGTGGCAGAGCAGGGAGCAAGAAGTGAGGATTTCCTGCGTTTGTGATGTGGAGGGATGAGGCTACAGCTGCCTCCTGCATAAAAAAAGCTGTTATTGTGATAAAATGTTTGCATGCCAGTCTTTTAATTTCTTTCATATTTTTAATTGAGCTGAAAGGATTTGATTGCTAGTAGTCAGCTTTGTCTTTCAACGAGAGTGGTCAAGGGCTTCATTTTGCTGAGTTCCTAGGATACGGATAGGAGAGAGCAGGGAGCAAAGTATGCAAGAAGATGAAGGAGAGGCACTAATATAGGGGACCTATGGCAAGTGATACTTTATTTGATTATTTCAGGTGATTTATTGGTTGGTGGAGACTGAGTGGTGATGAGTATGCAGAAGTCCAAAGAGAAGCGATTGCTTTCATGTGTGTAATAGAACTGCAGCTGTGTCTCATGCTGCTTTGATTGCCCAGGGTAGGCGGTGTAAGTGGAGGGGATATCCATTTAATTTTAAGTCAGTGACACTGGAAACTCACTGTGGGTGAAGGAGTTGATTTTTTCCTGCAAAACTGCAAAAACTTTATAAATAAAGCTTTAAAAGTGGTTAATTATAGATGTGACCTTTTCTCTCCACAAGGATGTTTTGGAGAAATTAAAGACACTTCACCCGTTGCCAGGGCTGATATTGGAATGGAGGAGGATCAACAATGCCATTACTAAAGTGGTGTTTCCACTACAGAGGGAAAAGCGATTCAGTTCTGCACTGGGAATGGAAAGGATATATCCAGTGTCTCAGACTCACACAGCTACAGGTACAGAAACACGTGCAAAATCCTCCCTTCTTACTTTCCCCCCCAACCTTCTTTTGTTGTGGGGTTGGGTTTTTTGGGTGGTTTATTTTTTTCTGGGGGGTGGAACAGTTATTTTGGGGGGGGAAAGATAGCAAATCAAGTCTGTGCTCTATTTCAGCTAGATGAAAATACTGAAATACGTATTTTGTGTGAATCTGCCCTAAAAGTCTGGATGTCTTAATATAGCTTTTATGTTCACTGAGCAGTATTATTCACTTCTTGCATATATTACCATGTAAATCTCTGACCCCAAAACACGTTCTGGATTTGGGAGTTTCTTATTAGTGATACAGGAACACTGCAGGAGAAAGATAGTTGGATAGCATTTAAGGACTACTTATTCCAAATTCAAGATCAGAGCATCCCAGCAGGTAGGAAGTCAAGTAAGGAAGCCAGGAGAACTGCATGGTTAAATAGGGAATTGTTGGGCAAAATCAAGCAAAAGGGGAGAGTTTACACAACATGGAAGGAGGGGCTGACCACTTGGGAGGAATATAAGACTGTTGTCAGAGAATGTAGGGATGCAACTAGGACAGCTAAGGCCTCCTTAGAATTAAACCTTGCTCAGGGGGTTAAGGACAACAGAAAGGGCTTTTTCAAATACATTGCAATTAAAACTATCACAAGAGGCAATGTAGGCCCACTGATGGATGAGGTGGGTGCCCTGGTGACAGAAGATACAGAGCAGGCTGAGTTACTTAATGCCTTCTTTGTCTCTGTCTATACTGCCAGAGGCTGGCTGGAGGAGCCCCATAGCCCTGAGGCCCTAGAGGAAGACAGGATAAAGGAGGAGTTTGCCTCAGTTGATGAGGACTGGGTTAAGGGCCAGTTGAGCAGTTTAGACATCCATAAATCCATGGGTCCTGATGGGATGCACCCA
>VZTM01036885.1:27511-38481 GCA_013400555.1 Jacana jacana
AGTGGGAAGCTGGGTCAGGTTACGTGGAATTAAAGGCTAGAGTGGAAGAGGGAGGAAGTGGGAGAGTTTATACTCCAAGTAGTTGAAAGGGAAACAAGACTTTCCAAAAACTTTGGAGATGATTTGACTATTTAATCTGAAGGACAGTTCAGCATGAAGGTTTGTAGATGCACCTTCTGTTCAACTTTGGTTTATTCTTTAAAATCATATAAAGACCAGTTAATGACATTATCTTCACTTTCATTTCAGCTTCCTCTTAACTTTTTTGCACACATTTCAGCTCTAATCAAAGAGAGAAGAACCTTTTAATACAGTTTTCATGTCTGAGGCAGGGATTAGTAGAGAGGATGGTTCTGTAGAAAAAAAATGTCATAGTGTGATCTGGTGTGTTTTTGCACAGCTGTTATGCTGTGGCAGTCGGGGTTCAGTGCAGTAGACCATATTATTAGTCCATGAAATCCAGCTTCTTGCCTTTGGTTATCCATTCCTGATGGTTTTGAAGATAGGCAGAAGTGTCCCACGTTACTTGGATTAACTGAGATTTTTCTGCTCTTCATAAAACTGTTACCATGTTTATATGCTGCTCCTTCTTGTGGCTTTTGACTCTTGCAGGTTATGACCCTTGATATTAATCAAGTTCAAGTTTGTGGAAATCCTGATTTCTCTCAGTCACCTGGAGAAATTTTGTGGCTGAAGCCAGTCTAGAATGTCTCTTTCTTTCAGGCAGATGCAACAAACTCTTTATCAGGAGACTTTACTATGCCTGTATTTGGCCATGTATTTATTATTTTTAATGAAGTACATGTGGCATGCTGGATTTGATTTATTTGTTTGGGTAGATTTCAAGAACACCTATCTCTCTTTAGGCAGAGCGCCAGGCTGTGAATACAACTGTTCAGGGATCTGCTGCAGACATTGTCAAAACAGCCACTGTGAACATCCAGAGACGCCTGGAAGCTTTCTCCTCTGTGATCAAGTCCCACGGACATCTGGAGAGCTCCTTCCAGAGAGGTAAGACAGGTATGCTTACCTCTGCCATGCACGTTAGAGCAAAACTTTTAGTCTTACTAATTAAAAAAAACCAACTCTCTGAAAAACAAAGAGTTAGGGCCTTTGGACTAAGGGTCAGAGGAGTTTTATTTCCTGACGGTGGTAGGTCTGTGTTCCGTGGGCAAAAAAGTCACAAGGAAAGAGGGAGAATGTGTCTCTCAACACACAGACTAAAGCAAATGCTGTGATTGCATCAGAAACCCCAACTGCCTCAAAGCAGATGTTGCAAAGGTTGGCAGTGGGAATTTGTATGTGATAATGTCTGTGATGCCACCACAGAATTGTTTAAAAGTTACACAGAGAAACTGAGCAGATACTCCGGCTTCAGAGGCAGTGAAAAGATAGTGGAATAACTTCTAGTTCCAAACCCAGGTTTTCTTGGTTAGAATTAAGTCTGGAATTTGTTTTCTGGAATTTGATGTACACAGGCTCCACAAGAATATGTGAAGCACTTATCAGCATGAATTTCTTCTGTCTGTAGATAGCAAAGCCGTGCTGAGGTGTTCATTCCCAGAGGAGTGCTATGAAGATACTTTTTTTAGGATAATGTAGACAGTGTTTTGTTCATCAATCATATATTTTTAGAAAGACAACTTAAGGGATGGAGTGCTGTATTTCTTTGATGGTTCTTATGCTTCAAATGAAACATAAAGCTATCTTAATATGAATAGTCTGATTTGTAGGAGTGAGAAGAAAAGCTAAATAATTAATCACCGAACCTCTAAAAATATGTCAGGGAGGTTTATTTTAAGAGAGGCAAGATTCAGAGGTGTGCTATGAGTAGAAAGGCATGTACTTGGCAGAGCTTTCCGCCCCTTCCAGGACCAGCAGCTACTGACCTTTGGCCAACATAATTGTAGGAAGGCCAGTAGATGCATTTGTGACAGTTTTTCCTCCTCTGATACTTGCTGTTTCGAGAACTGGAAGGAATTCTTTCTCAGCGAGTTATAAAGGCTTGTGCCATCAAAGAAGCATCCTGCATCGTGTGGCTTCTTCAACATTGCTGCTTCAGTGTGAGGCTTGCGTGAGGAACTGATGATGCTGTGAAACCCTTCCTGTAGTTGTGAACTGGAGTCCTCCTCTTAGCTGACCTGAGAAATAAATAACTTTTGAGTCTGTGAGGTTGTGTTTGTTTATTTTTTTTTTAAAAGCTTTTACTATGGAACAGTTTGTTCTGCTTTATTTTTGTCAGACAAGGCTTACCAGGATCCTGTTCTCATCAGCTACTTACTTGTTCATTTAAAAAACTGCTCTTTTTCTCTTTTCTTTTTATACCAGGAGTAGTAGCTACAGTTTCAGATCACAGCATTTGGGAGGAGGCTTACTGCCTTTTAAGACTAGCCATTAAAATAATTTTGGAAGAAATGTAGAATCCTAATTCATGGCCAGAGAGAACATTGCAAACCAACTTCTGATTAAGCTTGACATGCTTTTGTTTAAAATTTACTTGTAAAACAGATGGTTCAGGAGACGCAACTGTCTCTTGTTTCTGTTCTGATTCATATCTTCATAATGTAAGGCTGAAATGTTTATATCTAAAATGCCTTTCATTAACATTTTTTCCCTCAGTAGCTGTACAAATATTGATAGAATAGCAATGTTTTGTGGTTTTATCTGTGGGCACGGCTTTTTCATTTCAAAGTTCCTTGTGTTCTTTTTCTCAGCATTAGGGGAATGAGTGAGGGGTTTTTAATTACAAGAAACATGCCTTTGCAAAATGGTATCTAATAAAGTGTGCTCTTCACCTGTGTAGGAAAGCTGGCGAGGAAGAGCAACAGAGGGATGTTACATCCCATCAGCGGAGGTTTCTTCATCCTCCAACTCCATGATGAGCTCCTCTATGAAGTTGCAGAGGATGATGTCATCCAGGTACAGCCACGCAGTTGCTTTTTTTCAGCTGTCCTACTGCATTATGATGCTGCAAACAAACCTTCCTTCTAGGGGCTCAGCTTTCCTTCCTGCGATCCTCTCTTGCTGTGTGCTAAAACATCTCTGAAAATGATGTTGAATTGAATGAAAAATGATACTTGTATTCTAGATCCCTTTATTTTCAGACTCAAGCCATTCCCATGGCTGAAGTTCATTTTTCCAATGTGTACTTTGCTGCTTATAACAGCAGTTTGTACAACTTCTCTGCAAGACTTGATGAGTGAAGGAGTTTACTATTGCTGACAGGTGCAGGGGGGAAGGTTTTTCCTTGTTTTGAGGTATTTTTGCCTCTTTGTTTACATCTGTGTCTTCTAGTGCCTAACACAGAACGCGTATAGTCGCAGCTGTGGTTTATACTCTGTGTAGGGAGAAGGGGATTTCTTGCTTCCTGTATTTGTTTCTTCATTTCCTACTGAGCTCTCTTTCTGGTAGGAGTGTTACGGTGCTGGTTAGAAGCATGGTAAGTATAAGAGAGATGCTGCGTAGACTTAAAGTACCTTTCATGTGCCCATGTGTGTTTTCTTCCACCACGTAGGGACTCCCGTGCCTGGGCATAGTGGTGTCTGTGGGACAACTTTCAGTAGCACAAGCGTTTTAGCCATATGTTGGCATCTCAATGTTTTCTCAAGTTCTGAGCACAAACGCAGGAATGCTCCCAGGGTGTGTCCCCACAGCTTGGGGATGGTGTTCTCCCACTTCTCTGCGCATACAGATCTTTAATGACAAAAGGCTGTTTCCTGACAGCAAGCTGTCACCCTGGTCTGAGAAACCTTTCAGCTGTGCTACCTGGCCCTCAGCATTTTTATTTTTATTTTTCAAATGTCGTTAAGTACAAAAGGTTTGATATTTTTTTCTCTTGAATCTCAGCTCAAGCTTCTGTTTGTTTTGCCAGCTCGGTTCAGACATCTGCTGCTTCAATCCAGGCAGGCTGTTTTAGAGATGAAAAAGCTCTTAATTTCCTTTCTGTAGAAAATTGAAATCCCCTGAGTGTAGCCTTTTACGTCTTTAGATGCCAACTCCAGGGTATCACGGTGTCCCCAGAAGAACTGGGGCCAAATGAGTGTATTTGTAGATTACATATTGTATTATATTTTTTTCATTAACAACCTCAACTTCAAGAGAAATTATTGCCAGCTTTTTCTAACTACCTTCAGATATATTTCTGTCCATAGATGTTCTGGGCAGTCACTTAAACTGGCGTATGTACACAAGGTGTGTTTTCTAGGCTCAGGCTTTCCTGTGTGTGCCAGATTTGCTTGTTTTTCAAGGATTTCTGTCTAGCTTGAGACAGGGTACTTCTTACCTCTTTGATTCAATGTTTTTAGGGCTAGAAAAGATTTTTATTTGTGATAATACTGCATGTAGTCCTTTCAGATGCACCATTACAACTGTCCTGTAGTGGAAAGAGCTGGGTTGGAAAGGATCTCTTGAAGCCTCTCCCTCTTAAGTCCCCACTCAAAGAGAAGGGCGTGAATTAATTAGTCTTTTTGTCTTTACATATACCTTTTAGGAAAAAAAGCAGTGAGCATTTCTTGGTTTCTGTATTGGTGAGGTTTCTTTCATCTTGCTGGCACAAATACTTTATTATACTGTAAATCCTGTATTTTTCTGCCGCAACAGCAATTTTTATTGAGACAAGTTAGATTGGTTTTATGCGTGATGCTGCCTCTAGCTTATTTTCAGCTGCTAAAGTGCACAAGAGAAAACTAAAAATATCTTTCCATACATCTAGGACTTTGTGTTCCAGTCAGAGTATCCTTACAAACACTTTGTAAGAGAAATGATGGCAGTGATCATTCAGTTTCCATTTGCAGTCCCTCAGTGAGCTAGCTCGCCTCTTTTAGAAGACCACATTGGGGTAATACCTGTTTTTTCTGGCGTGGAAGGTGTGAAATGCCTGGGGTGTTGGAGCTTTCCTAGTCTGTGCAGAATGTCAAAGTGAGGGCAGGGAACTTTCAGAGCTGATCACAATACGCAAGACTGGTAATATTGCTAAAACTGGTAGAAGGCGGGTTGACCACCTACCTGTTGAGCTGACCCTGACAACAAGGAGTCAGATAGGAATGTAACAGTATAGGCTAAATTAGGAACCAAAGGCTAGCTGTTTTTAAACTGCCTGCATGTCCCCGGCATCATTGCATTGATGTTTTTAGGGTGGCCAGTATTCTTCCAGGCATGTTTTAGCTGACCATTGAAAACCCTAGGAATGGAGCTGTTTGCTTAATGTATACTGGAAATTCAGAGTCCAAAGTCTGTGTCGGGGTGTTGGTGCATGTCCTGTCTCGTCCCATCAGCTTCACCAGGAGCCTCACACAGGTTTCCTTGGCTCCCCTGCATCTGTCATCCCTTGTTCTAGGTGCAGCAAGCAGTTCTAATCTGGTGTTTCTCACTGTTTCCTGGACTTGTAACCATTTTCAGAGAATCTCCTTCTGTATGGTTGACATTTCTTTTGAAATACTGGGTCTCCCAAACTTCTCAAGGCTGCAGTGGTTTGGATAGAGTAGAAAATTGATCTGTGTCACACAAGCAACATTTTCTTGTTCTGTGTTCCAGAACTGCATTTGCTTTCCATCTCACACTAGTGTGTCCTGCTTAAACCCTGTTCAGTTTTTAATCTCTGATAACCCCATTTTTTTCCTGCCCAGGCAGTTATTTTTTCATCCTATTCTTGAACAGTAGATTATTTCTATCCTAGGTTTCTCCTGCTCCTTTCCGCTCTGTACTCGTCTGTGCTGAATTACGGCCTCTTTCAAAGCATATTTCTTGCTTATCGAGATCGTTTTGAAACGCGGTATGTAAGGGTGTAGGGTTTTGGAAGACAAATCTCCCCCTAGTTCTTAATGGTGTTATAAACTCCTGTGCTCTGATCTCCTCAAATCCTTCCTCCACCCTCCAGTAAAAAAGGTGGAGAAATGTCTACTGTGGGTAGCCCTGAGGGAATTATGAAAGCACATGGAGGGGTTCGAAAGCTTGAACAGTTCCTATTGCTGACACAGTGGCCTCTAGCTGAGATGAGGAACTGCAGTAGTTTCAAAGCCTCTTTTCATTCTGCTGTGGGATGGGTGTGCACTGAAAGATTCATTCAAATAAGCAAGCCAGGATGGGCTGGACTCCGTGTGGGTCTTGGGGTAGGAAGGAAAGTCCCTTTATTCAGGACAGGTATTCCAGCTGGGAAAAAAAAAACAGGCTCTTACAATCCAAAAAGTCAATCTTCTGGTCCCCTAACTGTATTGAAATGAATGTTTTCTTTTGGAATGCTTTTGGAGGGCAGCAAACGTTGGGAATTCCCTCAACAAAATAGTGAGCAACAACTGTGACCTGCACTGAATGTGATTTGTGCCTTTTCCAGAGGTTTGTAGTTTGTGTTTCACAGAACACCTCTCACGCTCACCCAGTGAGGAGAGAACACTCTGTTCTGTCTCTCTGAGAAGCACTTCTGTGCTTCTAGTGTATTTGTTTTGTTGTCTTGCTTTCAATACACTGAAGTTTTCAGAACAGGCTCCACAAAACATTTAGAATCCCGCAGCTGGGTGCAAGAGGAGACTCTGCAGGAAGCTCAAGTGTTTAGTGAGAACTTAAAAGAGAGGTGAGATTAAGTAGCGTTAAACAGCACAGAACCAGCCACACATCTGTGCTGCATAAAATGTTATTGGCTTTTATACAGTTTCTCAATTCAGAAACCCTAATCAGGATTAAGATGTATTCCCATCAGTGGTAGGTCAGAGCAACTAAATGCAGGAGAGGACTCCAGGTATCCCGCCACCCCAGTTATTGACAGAAAACCAGAGCATTGAAGTATATGTATACTGGTGTTTTAGTATGTATAGCTGATTTGGTATTTTCTTGTAGGTTGCCCAGATTGTCAAGCACGAGATGGAAAACGCCATCAAACTCTCGGTAAAGCTTAACGTTAAAGTGAAAATTGGACCTAGCTGGGGAGCCCTGCAGGACCTGGAGCTCTGACATGAAACTCAGCTGTCTGGTGTGTGGTGAGGCCGAGGGCACCGTGGACTGGGCATGGCAAGGGCCAGCGTTCTCGCCGGCAGAGCGGTGTGTGGTGCGATGCTCCTGTGTTGTGTTTGTACAGGTGCTGTTGCAGGCTGCCTTCTGAAACGCGGGGTAGAAGCTGGTATGAATTCACCGAGCCAAACCCTTCAGAGGTCAGGCAGTGCGTTGACAGAACGGTGGAATTAGTAATTGCTAAAAGCACAGTATTTAAACGAGTTCCGTTAAAATATGCTTGGTCTTGTAACTTAAAAACAAAACTCCAAAGCCTAATGAATTTATTACCTATGAAATAATATGGATTATTTTAATAAAACAAAGCACAAGGATAATTTGTTCTTCTGTGTAATTGTGTCTAGGACAAAAAAAACCCAAGTCATTGTGTTTGCACTTAATGCTGAGTTTTACAGGCCTCTGCTGGGATGATTTCATACTGAATTCTGCTGATGAGATTCAGATGCTGAAATGGCTTTAGCACTGGCTGGATTTCTCACTGCGGAGCTGTGCAGCATTCCAGCACTCATAGTGTGTGGAACTGCTGCTTGGTTAGTCTCTGACTTTTAGGAAAGCATTTTGGTCTTTTACAGTCTCAATTTGGTCTTTTTGGTTTCAATTACAGTCTGCTGTAATTCATTCTACTACTACCTTGCACACTGGCCTTGAGAGGGTGTGGACCCTCTCACTGTTAAAGCAAAATCACCAGCAAATACACTCATTTTTAAAGAACGAAACTCAATTTATTGGTTAAAAACTTAATGGCAATTTGTATTTTTGTGAAGAAAAAAAAATGATCTCAGTCTGTCCAGCTGAAGTGAGACCCGTGCTGGTGTTTGAGGTGTTCCAGAGTTGTTGCTGAATGGTGGTGGGTGACCCTGTGGCTCTGCATTCAGAGAGCCACCTCACAGGGAGGCCTCGTACCCTGCCTGTTGGTAGCCTCCCTAGAAACCGCTCAGATTGCCCCTATGCGTAGCCTCACAGCCCTTGACCCTGTCCCTGTAATCGAGCAGAAGGTTTTTCTGGGAGTTTGGGCTTGTCAAGCTGAGCTGGTCCTGAGATTGACTCAGGTCAGCTGCTGGGATCGGATCCTCAAAAAGAGTCAAGGAGTGAGCTCGCAGGGAATGAATCCGCCACTGTTTGGTGTTACTCTCTTCACCCATACCTTCTGGTCTGGCTAAACATCACATCATGTGGCTGTGTTTCCCTTCCAGATGGTCATAATGGTTATACAAGTTCAGCTGGTTTTGCTAACTTCATACAATGCCTGACCTTGAAATCTGTTATTCTCATCTGTTATTGCCCTTGCAAGTTAGATGAAAGGTAGGACAGGTGCCTCCTGTCATCTTCTTTGTGCCTCTAATTATTTTACCATGTCTGCTTCTGCAGTTCCTCCCTGGCGGAAGCGATCTCCATCTTTCCATTCTTGCCTCCTGTGAGAAGTTTTCAAGCCCCTAATTATTCTTTCATTTCTGATCTTCTGCTGGATCCATTTTAAGAAGCGTCCTTTTTGAAGTTGCTTTTATAGCCTGATCTGAGAGGATGCACACTTGGCTTTCAACAGCCCGACAGCATGCTTCAGCTTGTTAACTTCAAATGCGGCGCTGTTGGCCTGGCCGTTGGCCTGACATCAGAAGTACCTGGCACCCAGGGCTCGAGAACGTGGTGAGTTTTAAAAGACATGAATGGGCCCTGCGTACAAAAGGCCACATCCTGGACTCTGACCCACCACCTGTCTGTTGTGCCACAAAGCAGATGTGTGGGATTGAGTCAGAGCCCCAGGCGAGGGTGCCTTGACTGCCCTGCTCAGCACCAACTTGGCCTTCTCTCCTGGGTTGGATTTCACTTTACCTTGAGATTTTTTTTTTGTTTCCTTCCTTCCTGCCCGCTCTGTGCTGTGGTTTTCTGCCAGGTCTGTCACCTGGTGGCTGAGCTCTTTAGCTGCAGCCGAGAGAGACGGTTGTTTTGTTTTCTAAGCTTATTAGAGCTGTTGTTATTAACAGATCTGAGCCCCGGCACCCTGGTGTTTGACCATTTGTGTGCTCTGCCTGGGAAGATGCTGGGTTGGACTCATTATCAATTCACACGGGCTAATGATTTCCTGTCCTGGGGTGTCATGCGGTGCCACACCTGTGCTGTATTTCAGCCTCCTGGGAGCTGCTGTGATTTGGGTTGCTTGTTCTTTGGCACATCACAGGCTTTTCCTCCCGCACGCTCCCTTTAGTGTTTGGGGATGAATCTCACGCGGCTCTCCCAACGAGCTTACCAGTAAGGGGATTGACACACAACTAAACTTACATCGCTAAACAAACCCAATGAGTTCTTTTTAATTAAGCGCTAATTTGGAGCCAAGGAGAAGAAAAAAGGTGGCCACTGCTCTGTGAGAGAGGCAGCTGTGGCGTTTGAGTCGTGATACTAGAAGTGGCTCTGAGCTGTTGCCTGATTGCTGCTATTACTTCCCTTAATTCTGATTAGACTTTAACTATTAGTGAGACCGAGCAGGGAAAGCAGAAGAGGACTTAGGTCAGGTAAGCAGAGGCACTGCTTGGAACTGTGCAGGACGACACCTGCTATTTTCTGAGGTTAGTAGAAGCATTACTTGCTTATTTTTGGCCTGTGGGACCCTCTCTCCCCACCTCTGATGGGCTGAGGCTTTACCTGTTTTTTTTTCTAGCTCAGGACCCGATAACCAGAGTGCAGGCTACTCTCTGTCATCTTGTAGGCAGGACAGGATGCATCTGATTGTGTTCACTCTCTTCCTCAGCTGGTTTGTGTGTCTTTCTCTTTGCAGTCCACTCCTGCCTCCCGTTAGTTGGCTCTGTGCAACGTGTGCAGTAACACACGTGGTCCAGCAGCCTGAGAAGATGGCTAGATGCTGCGGAAGGGGTAGGAGTTCTGTTTGTTACGACGGCTGTGTCACTTGGTGTCCACGGAACCGCTATGGCAGCCTGGTCCTGCCCTGTGCCCTGCGCTGCCCTTGCCTGGCTGCTGCACCAGCAGGTGGGTGTCTGTCTGCCAGAAAGAACTGGGTTGGGACCCAGCCCTGACAAATCACTGTGGTCACTGGGAGTGCCTTGTCTTCACCTCATGTGAACCTGTGTGACCCAGCTTCTCCCAGGGCTGCTGAGCAGCACAGTTCTGTTTGGTTCGTATCTGCCTTCTTGTCAATTCCAATGTCAATTGTATGGAGTGGGACTTCCCTGGGTTTGGTAGCAGGAACTCTTGCCATTGCTGTTTGGTAGAGCTGCTCGGTCCTTTTCCTCACATGCAGACTGCAAGGTTGTTTTGCCTGGTCTTTCTGCTGCAGTTGTCCTTCTGTCCCTGCCTCCTGAAAGCGCTCTGTGCACTTTCTGGTAGCTGGGCAGTGGTAGGAGAGAAGTAGGTGACAAAAAATAACATAAAGCTAATCTGGTCTGGTCCTTTTGCCTTTCTTCCATTTGCATTTCATCAAGTAAAGAAGAGTTTTTCCTGCTGTTTTTTTTCCTATAAATCCATAGCTGAAAAGAGGGAGCTGGAAGCGCAGTAGCTTGGGCTGGCATTTTCAAGCCTCTCTTGGCAGAGCAAGTCAAACATGTTTGTTGGTAAAAGTGCCCTGAAACAAGGTTTCTTCTGCCCTTCTGAGGTTTCAGCTTGTAGGTGACTGCTTTTAACCTGAAGTGAGGTAAAGAGTGCTCTCAGTCATCTGAGAAGCCCAGGCACAAGGTTGATGTTCCTGGGGACTGATGGGATGATTCTGAGCACTGAGCTCCCGCCAGCTCAGCTGGAGCCCAGGGCGAGCTGCTGGAGGAAGGGAGGTGGCCATCCCCACCCAGCAACCATCGTGGCTGCATTTCCCTATGCCTCAGTGAGTAGCATAAACTCCTTCCAAAGGCTGTAGGTAAGCCACGCACCTCTGAAACGTTATAAAGACTCTAGGAGGACAGGGTGGAAAAAAAAAACAAAAAAGGAGGTCTACACAGACTAATATAATTTCTTTCCTTTATTTTCTTTTC
>VZTM01036885.1:38486-71461 GCA_013400555.1 Jacana jacana
TTATTCTTTTTTTTCTTTTTTTTTTTTTTTTTTTTTTTTTTTTTTTTTTGGTTGTAACTGGGGTCTCGAAACAGCCTCAGTTAAAGAAGCCTTAGTTTCCCTTTTGTGCCACTGGTTTAGGCTACCTGTGGAAACAGGATGTGGTTAGCGCTGGAGTGTGTGGTTCACCCCAGATTACCCTTCATTCTCAGACACAGGTGATGACCCGTTAACAAACCCCAGATGTATTCTGTCCACCTTTCCTTGACACTGAATCTGAATATTGGCTGCTATTTAAAAAAGTACAAGGTTTGATTTGTTGATTTAATCACAAAACAAAACACATGAATGGAAACACTCATTTACGTGACTATTGCTTAAACACCCAAGATGAAGAGTTGACTACAAGTGGCCACGCACAGCTCCTTAATGAGGGAGAGTGTGTTCTTACTAAGAGCATACCGAGGCAAAAATCCATTTGAGACTGAAATGTACAGTGCTTGAATTCACCTTCAGGTTATGGAACAGGAATTGGGGGGGGGGGGCAGGGGTATTTAAGGGTCGTAATCAACTGAAATTTGGCTTTTTCCCTGGGTTACAATACACAGAGTTTATAAATGGAGGCGTCCTGAGGCTGAACACAGCTCTTAGTAAGCTGCAGTGTTTTCTTCACTTAAATTGTATACTTGGGAAAAAAAAAAAAAGATACCTATTTTTTGGTAGGTATATGATGGTTAGAATGTATATGTGATGTGAAGGGGCCTCTAAAAGGAATATGTAAACTGATTTAAAGAATTTCTGTGATAATTTGATACACTGTGTACTAACTGGAGTATTTCTGTTAGTTGCCTAACAAGCTATCTTCTGGTAAGGTGGGGGATGCCTAATTGATGTAGCTAGTTGAACCTTAGAACTTAAAAAATTTAGGAAACTGGTCATTATGCAAAAGAAAACTTGATTCTCAAATTTTCCTTTATCTTGTCTTTTAATTCAAGATTTGAAGCTTAAGTTAAAACTCTAGGAATTGATTTTTTTTATTATTATTTGTTTTTAAATACAGTAGCTTGTACATCATTGAAGACTTGCCAACTCTGAAAAATATATAAATAATTTAATGTTTTTTCAGTATACTCTATCTACAGCTCTGTGCGTAAGTTTAAACACATCTGGGGGAAGCCAGAGGCGTTTGTGTGCGCTGTTGGAAGGTCTGGGTGTCTGGTTTTGGATGTGGTTGGGATAAAGAGGAAGAACGTAGGGAAACTTGAGGGAACTGGGTCTCCACGTGAACAAAAAGCATTTTAAATTGCACAACTCTTTCCAGCCAATCTGGTCTATTGTAAGCGAGGATTGCCATGATGAGGATACCGGTAAGTTTAGGATTCTGCTGGAGGTGGTGCTGTCTTGGTGGGAAAGGTGAAAGCACATGATTTCAACCTCCAGCGACAGCGAGTGTCCTCAATTTTCTTACAGCGCGTCAGGTCAGACGCTGTGCTCGGTGCTGGGAATCCTGCATCTCTGATCCTTTCACTGATAGCCTTTGGTAGCGCCCAGGGTAGGCCTTGCAAAAAACCCACACTCCCCCTCATTTCACAATAAATCAACCAGGCCAGAATTTTTCCTCCCTCATTAAAGTTTTTAAGTGAAAGGGTTTGGTTTTTTTTCTTTCTTTCCCACATACATGGTAAATCGTGATAGAAAGCATTTAACAGTGTGCACTAACAAACTTATACAACATATACATTACATATATATATTTATATATATAGAATGTTCTATATACAAACATATACAACCTTTTAGATCTCTACAGACTACGAGAAAATTGATAGTCACAAGTGGTGAACTTAACAGAAATAGTCATTTGTAACTGTCTGGAAATATGTCAAATATGTAAGAGTAGAAAGCAAGATACAGCTGTGACCTGATGGGGAATACTAGAGAAAAGTGGCTTCAAAGTTTTTTTAAGTATTAAAAATTGTAAGTTTGAGGGCTGCTAGGGTCTCATTTCTCTGTTGCATAAAAACGCAAATGGCAATCTACTGGGAAGGTTGGTTTGCTTTTTCCCACCCCAGTGTTAAGCTAGAGCCTGAGCCTGTTGGCAGCCAGAGTCAGTCAGGCATTGTGTAAATGACCCTTTTTGGGGTTGAAGGCCCTTTTATTTCTGGGTGTGCTGTAGTGATTAGCAATTAAAAGTTGCTCTTATGTTTTTACATTTCAGTCTTAAACGAGTGAGCAGGCTCCAGCTCCTCCAGCCTGAAGACACTGCTGGTGGAATGAAGGTGATGGGGCTCTTTGCGATACTCGCCACCTACGTGGGGTACAGCTGAGAACTTGGTAGCTGCTTTGTCATTGAAGGGCACTGACAGGCTCCCTACTCACCCAGGCTGCCTGCGCTACACCGGTTCATACTGCATACTGGTCCCCACAGCCTGTGGGCATGTCAAAGTGCCACACTGGAACAGGGGATGGCCTTTCCGTCTGCGCCAGCTCAGTTGCGGGGGCAAATGTAGCGCAGGGTACAGCACAACAGCCAGTGAGGCAGCCGTGGCTTGGTACCAATGAGAGCTGGTCAGCTTCTCTGCAAAAGCAGGTCTGTAGCAATGGTTGGAGAGTTTAAATGCTGCCCCAGGGGATTTTGTTGCCCAGAGACTAGTGGTTTTGGACTATAGGCCAATGCACAGGCAGAGTGCTATAATGCTGCTCTCATTCATTTCTCATTCTCGGTTCCTGGGTCCAGTGGTGCTTCCTCCTCACGCCCACAAGTGGCCAGTTCTGTGACCCGGCTGCTGGAAGGAGTTCCCCACCTGCTTCCTATTGACATCAGAGCTGTGAGTTTGCTGTTTTCCTCAAACACACACAGCTCATGGATAACTCCAATTCCTTAATTCTCAGCAGAAACCTAGGCACTGGTTCAGCTTTCACCTTTTTCCCAGCAGGTTTCTACAGTTCTCACAATTATAGAGCAATTTCTCCTGTGACAGAGAGGAACTCATTGAGCCTCAAGCCCAGTTGAGCTAGGGCCTGGCAGGGCATCATTTTGACTTTTGCCAACACAGAAATGTAAAAATCTTGTAAAGCATGACACGGCTGTTGTGCTACACTGTGAACTAAAAATTGAATGCCTCAGATCTGGTCCAACCCTTTAACTCATGCAGCTGGGCTGATAGTGAAGCCAGACTTCTGGACTGCACCATTACTGCACCATTTCCTGGGCTCCATTTTACTGTAAAAATAGGAAGGATATGGGAAAGGCAGCTTTGGGCGAGATGATCTGAACACCGGAGTGCTATACGCGCCGGTGAAGCTCAGGTCTAGTTAGGATGGGGATGCTGCCTGTCTGCATCGGTGCCCATCAGGGCTCCTTGAAGGGACAGCGGATGCCACGCTTCTCATCTCATACAGATCATTTTTAAACTCTGCTTTTCCCACCATTTCCTCACTTTCCATTTCTAATTTGAAACTATGCCCAGGCTTTCAGTGCTGTGTTTCCAAGCCAATCTTGGAAAAAAATTCTAACTTAACAGCTGACCTGTGTGGCAGTGAGGCTACTGTGGCTGCAGCACGCTCATGGACTAGGAGTCTGTCTGTGCAGATGGGTTCTACTTATTCTTTTCTGTAGCTGTGGCTTGGAGTGTTTTCTGCAGACTTCACTGCAGAAACCAAACAAGCCGCTCTGAAGCAGAAGCAACTTACTTTTAGCACTGTGAGCAGAAAAAAATCAATTGCCACACACCCATGGTGTTGTTTTATATTTGTGCCAATTCAGCACTATACGTTGACAATTGTTTTCCATGCTCCTCCCCTGGCCCATCAGTTAGTCTTGCTGCTGGGATCTTTCTCCCCAGCCTTTGCTGGGGGGGGTTACTGTGCAGTTGCCTTATTTCGACCCGACCACTTCAGAAAAATCACTGCTCTGCCACTGCTGTGCCAGCTGCTAAGCAGCTTCTGTGAGCTGAACTTGCCAGGACTCTCCAGCTTGTAGCCCTGCGGTTTCCCATCTGGCCTTTCCTAACTTGAAGAAGCGATTTCCTAAAGCTGGTTTATCTATTCCTGCGACTGAGAAATAAGGCAATCGAGCGCTACAGACACCACGGGGATGAAAAATGCCGCAGCCCCCTTCAAGGACAACTGAGATGCATCTAGAGCACGTTTGAAAAAATATAGATAAGGATGACGTGTCACGTGCTCTGAATTGCAAAGGAACCATCTCTGCTGATGTTTTAGTGGCATTTCAGATACTGCCTGTCTAGCTATGAGAAAAATCTGCAAGTTTTGGGCGTAGGATTTTGAAGTTATTTATTTTTCCTGGTAGGAGTTAAAGAACGAGCACTGATTTCAAGCAAGGTTTTTTGAGGGAAGTAAAATAGCGGATAAGAAAATGCAGCTCAACTAATTTTTGTGTTGAGAATGGGAGCAAACATGCTTGAAATGACCTGCCTTTTTGGTAATGTCACTTTTAAAAAATAAATATTTTTTGCCATTTAAGTTGTTGTTGGTTTGTTGTTGGTTTTTTTCTCAGAATAGAAATAAATCCCATTTTTCTTCGGTCACAACATGCTTTCTTTTTCTCTTTTTTTTTTCTTTTTTGTTTTTAAGATGTCAATTAGTCATGCAAAGTTTTATAAGTGCATTAACATTCGAGTTTGTACAGAATATTTCTAACCAGACACACTCCCCACAGTTCATACCTATAGCTTCTGAAAAACTACATGCCACAGTGATGGTTGAGTTCCTCTTGGAAAAAAAATCGGCTACGGCACAAGCCAGCTGTTGGACCAAGACCCACGTGATTCTGGCTTCCGTCCCACGGTCTCTGAAGTTTCTCCTTGACTCCCACTGTGATGAATCCAATAATAGTAACAGGAAAACATCTTCTAGGAGAAATAAGCCGTCTCTGGCCAGTGACTGGTAGATTTGGGAATGGACGTTGCTTCCCTGAACAGTGTTCTTAAGAAAGCCACAAGCAGCTTCTTTGAAAGTCTAAAACTGGTACCACTTTTTGTCCTTGTATTTCAGCATCACCTACAGAAATGGGAAAGAAACAAGTGGGTGTAAACCACTGCTCTGCATATGAGGTATCACACAAAACTGAGGTCCATGAGCTGTTACAACTTTGTAAGTAAAAAAAAGGAAAACCTATTCAGTCCTTAATGATGTCATTGGGTCTTGATTCCACCAAGACCTTGTATGTAATTTCATAACTGCTACATTACACAAAAAATTAGTTATCTGCTAGTGCTGTTCGCTACAAGATTTTTTTTTCCTGTGGAGTTTTAACTACTTTTCTTCTGCAAAAAGTACAGAGGTTTGGGAATAACCAGGAACTTGTTTTTTCACTCCTACAGAAAGAAGCTTATCTATGAAGCACAGCAGACACATCCTGAAAATAAAAACTTCTTGTGGTTCAGGGCATGTTCTTTCTGCATGGTTTTGCCTTTACATTTACAAAAGCCAATAGAAATGCAAAGACTTGTCCAGAGACGTGATGCATTTTACATTTTTTTTAAAAAAAAGCAGGAGCATTGTGGGAAGTATTCTTTAATGTTGTTTTATCCACAAAGAAAATCACTTCAGCCGATCCCAAGCCTTAACAGCGTGGTATGGAAAAGTTTTCCATTTCCAGCTCTAAGCCCAGCAGCTGCCTGTTCCAGACAAGCCCTGTTCTATGTAACTGTGCCACACTGTTATGCTAGAAAGGGTCTCCCCTTCTTCCCAGTATGTTCTGTAAAGGTTCCTACATACACATCCACCGACCTGTTTTCTACCCTAATGCATAGATGTGCTGCACCAAGTGGCTTATACAAAAAAACCATAAAGGATTAGTGAGAAAATGAAGAGATAAGGAGTGCCATGTTCTAAATTCAGAGGCCAACAAAGGATACTCATTTCTGAAAACATGAAAGGGTGTGCAATAGGAGTTGGTGTTCAGCACTTCCATTGTTTGGGAGCAGGAAAAACAGCTTGTTGGTTAACAGGAGTACACCTAAACCAACGTGACTGGGTGAATGGGGAGAACTGTACTTGACTTTCCCAAAGGGAAACAAAGGCTCAGTTGGGGAGGTTGGTGGTTCCTTGTTCTGGGTGTGTGGTATCAGGGCCCCTACCTCGTGAGCGTGTTTGGAAAAGGCCTCTGCGCTGGCCATCATGCTCGCAGTCCTTTCATCCAGCTCTCCCAGTTTCTGCCCTCTCTCATCAAGGGCAATGCGGGCACGAGTCAAGTCCCCAATGACTCCGCCTGCGGCTCCTCTCACACCTTCAATTCCACCAGATCCAGGGATGTGCTGGGCAAGACTGCGAGAAGCTTTTCCTGCTGTGGCCTCACCAACTGCAAAGGAGAAATGGAAAAAAACCAAAACAGATAGGAGTGAGTTCCTTGGCATGGCTCTGTCAGTGCTTCTCATCCTTGAGCTGCAGCCTTGCAGCAGCAGTGTCACTTGATGTGCAGATGGCACGCGTGGAAGACTTTGTGCAGCCCCACAGCTGCAGTGCAGTCGTGAGCCCCCTACTCCCCTCCTGTTCAATGTCTCAACAGAAGCTGCCGAGGTGAAGGAATCCTCAGAAGGCAACTGAGGACCTTCCTCTTTCTTCATGCTGCCATCTAAATCTTGTGTAACACTGTTCCTAGATGACAAGGGCAAGCCCATGAATTAATTTTTGCAGAAAGCCCTGACCAACCCAAGAAATTACTTACAAAGCTCTTCTCTGTCAAAAGCTTGTCCACTTCCTCCAAAAAGTCCTTTGAGAAAGCCTCTGTTTTGGGCTTCAGGTGTTTCCACAGGAGTAAACAAATCCCCAAGCATGTCCTAGGTGAAGTCAGACAGAAATGCGTGTGAAACACCAGTGAGGTGAAAGCAGCTCTAGGTGCTTGCTTTAATGGCATTAACAAGCCTCATGCATTGGATGTAATCAATTAGCTAATCAGAGTCTGTCTCATGAACAGTATTGAGTCCTGAGCATCTGTGGTGCATGACAGGCAAATACCTACCTGAGCTAACTAGAGTCACTCCTGCTTTCAGTGGGACTCGGTTTGTCACTGCCCTGTCTCACTCTCATTGCCACGACGAAAAAAAACATTATAGGCAATATGGGGTGAAAGATGTCCCTCTGCTATAAATCCTGTCCTGCTTAGAAACAGCAGAGGTGATGCCATAATTGAATGAATAAATGAATGATTTATTGTGAATTCTGTGGTTTGCTTTAGTGGTTGTCCAGGCTAGCAGGGCAGGCGCTCTGTGTTGTCTCTCTATACCATACCTGAGTTCGGTGCTTGCTAGCAGTTCAGAGAGTTTAGTGGGTTTTGTGTTTGGTTGGGTTTTTTTTTTGATAAATAAAAATCCCCACACAACCTCACCACCCCCATCCCACCACCCCGTTACTATGCATTCTGACAGTGCCATCAGTCATGCTCGATAAGCACATCTGAAGGCTCTGCCATGGTGCCAGATCCTGGAGCAGTCGACCCAAAGCAAGCTCGGGCTCAGATTTATTTGCAGCGGTACCAGCATAAAGCAGGCTCTCTGGAATAAAAGCAACAGAGCAAGCGTGCAGTCCCGTTAGTATCTGAACCCAGCCAGGCTTTGCGACGGGAACAGTTGCTTGCCCTGTTGCTCAGCTCCGTGTTTGCTCATCCACGCCTCAACAGGCAGCTACAGCTGCTGTGCTGCACAAGAGCACTGAGCTCCTGGGAGGCCGAGTGTGAGGACAGTGACGTGACTCACACTTACAGCTTCTCTGCACAGTCACCTGCTCTGGGGAGAGAAGCCCCTGCAGCCCTTCGAGCCAGAGCGGAGGCTGTCATGTGGCCTGGCTTGTGTTCCCAGGTAGCGGGTGATACTGGGTCATCTGCTTTTTGTACACATCCAATGTCTCTGCAAGCCTTTTTACTGTCCCCTTTGCATACAAGCCAAGAAGACATAACCACCCACAGTCTGGCAGCGCAGAGAAGCACAGGCTGTGTTTCCCTTTGGGTCGATGTTGCACGATGCTATTAAGGTTAATAATTAAAAAGAAATAACCCACTTTCTAACAGCCTCTCACTACAGGTCCATCATGTCAGACACACCGATCAAAGCCTTTGGATAATTTTAAAATGGGTTCCCTGCAAAAGATTCTGGGATGGGCAAAAGCTTGTGTGCAAGGTTCACTCCTCCCAGTCATTTTTGGACTTGAGACAGAGAGTGCTGTGCTGTCAGCTGAGCAGCTCAGCACATGTTATTCCCTAGGGCATAACGAGTGCTGGCAGGACCATTCCTTTTAGATTTCTATCCCAGTTCACTGCTAATTATGTAACCTAGAACTTATTCCCCCCACTCTGGTTTTCCCCCTCTTATTACTCGTGTCTCTCCCTGTAATATCTCACAATTCCTCTTCTTCAATAAATGACATTTTAATTTGCATTTTCATGCAAATTAAATCCCAACCCAAATGGAACATTGTAAAGACCTTTTGCTCAAAAGAAATTATTTTAATTAGACCGTTTATTAACTACTGTATTTTAATGTACAATGAGATGCTTTGCTCGTCTGGAAGAAGGGGAGTACCAATTACTGGAATAAAAACATCGGTAAATAATTTAAAAATACATTAAAACAGAGTATATTTTTTCATACTAACCACACTGGCTTGTCTCATGTGCCCACCTATCTCCTGAAAGCTGCAGGTATGAAGATATTTTTAGAGTTAAAATAAAAAGTGGTAAAAATATGGGAAGTAATATTTTCACCAAGGCAGTTGCTGGGTGGTTAGACACATGCTGGTACCTGCTGCTCTAACTGTTCTCCGTTTAGAGTCATAGAATCATTTTGGTTGGAAGAGACCCTTGGGATCATTGAGTCCAATCATCAGCCCTAATCCACAAAGTTCTCCCCTACACCATATCCCTCAACACCACATCCAGTCTACTCTTAAACACATTCAGGGATGGAGACTCCACCACCTCCCTGGGCAGATGATTCCAGTGCCTGACCACTCTTTCCGTGAAGAATTTTCTCCTAATGTCCAGCCTAACCCTACCCTGCTGCAGCTTGCAGCCATTCCCTCTTTCTCTATCACTAATTGCCCATGAGAAGAGACCAGCACCAACCTCCCAAATGTCCTTTCAAGCAGTTGTAGAGAGTGATGAGGTCTCCCCTCAGCCTCCTCTTCCACAAACTAAACAGTCCCAGCTCCTTCAGTTGCTCCTCATAAGATTTATTATCCAGGCCCTTCACCAGTTTCATTGCCCTCCTCTGCACTTGCTCCAGCACCTGGAGATCTCTTTTGTAGCTTCCCCTTCTTCCCCTTCAGTCATTTTTAACAGTTGGTCTTTCCTACGGTAGGACTTTTGAGGGAAGCAGGCTGTGAAGAGTCCCATTTGGGCCCAGATCTGTACAGAGCCAGCAGAACCAGCAATTGTGTGTGCAGGCAGGCTGTGGGCTTGGGCCAGACATTTGGGCACACAAAGCAAGGTGACAGTGTCATGAAAAAGTCCAAACAACGACAGAGCTGCAGACCTCTCTCTGCTGCTTTGGCATCATTCAGCCAGGGCAAGTGGAGGGTCAGATGTCTGTCCTGCTCCTAGAGCACAGCCTTCACTTCAAATACAAAAGATTACTAAAATACTAAAATACTTCTCCCCCCATCCTTTATCATAGAATCATTTTGTTGGAAGAGACCCTTGGGATCATCGAGTCCAACCATCTGCCCTACTCTACAAAGTTCTCCCCTACACCAGATCCCTCAATATCACATCTAATCAACTCTTAAACACATTCAGGGATGGTGACTCCACCACCTCCCCGTCCAGTATTTGACAAAAACTTTCCATCTCTGGTAATGGCAGTGTTACTTATTTAACCATTTATAACCTTGTATTTTGAATAGAAGCTCTAGACTGGTATGACATTTTTGAGCACTCTAGCAGCAATCATGTGGCAGTTTACATCTGACAGGTCAGGCCACTGTCCCTCCCACACAAACAGCAAAGCAGCACAGTAAGGGTTGGAGCCCTACCTGCAGGTTGTCACACATCTCCTGGCTGTATGTCAGGCGCTGGATCTCTGTGGGAGAGCTGAGGTACAAAGCTTGCCCTTCGTTAGTGAAACAAAAGGTCCGCGCTATCCTCATGTCTGTCACGGGTAAATAGTTGATGTCCAGCAGCGGACGAAGGCTGGGCAAGCTGAAGAGAAGCAGATCCCAAGGTTAGTCAGCAGTTGCCATACATGCTACACCTGCTCCATGCTGCATTTTAAACCCACATGTAAGCTCATACTTCTCATAACTGGAACAGTTCAAGTGCAGCTCTGAGCTCAAAAACTCTGCCATATACACGCTGCCTTCCCGTCATGCTTTCTTTCCTCACACAGAGAAGTTTCAGCTGCCTCACCTCCATGACCCTTTGGCTCCTGTTACCATCTGGATTTGGGATGTGCATCTGGCACACTCTGGCTTGTGCCACGCAGCCGGGTGGTCTGCAGGGTAAGACCTGCCTGCAGTCATCGCATGGGCATCTGCAGAAAAGGGCATGGCAGGGCCCTGCTTTCACCCTGTAGCTCCAGCGTTGCCTTTGCTGTCCACCAGCTTCTCCTCATTCAACATTTTGGATGGCACTTTCCAAAATGTAAATGGACTGTCTGGGGAAAAGGGGTGCAGCAAGCCAGGGTCATGGCTCTGGGCTCTGGGGATACTGCAAAGCCAGCTCAGTGGGGGAGACGACAAGGAGGGGAAACTGAGGGTGCTCTAAGCAGAAAATCTTCCAAAATTGCAAGAGTGGGACTTGCTACTTCACACTGGAAAAACAAGAAATACCCTTCCTAGGCCTAACTTTTTCTATACTCCTCTATACCTGGCACCATAAATGAGCAACATTATTAGGGTTTTTTATTCATGACAGTTAAAAATCAAGTGTCATGGGTGGGGGGTGGCTATGAAATAAAGGAGTTTGCTCTGCTCTGCAGCTGCCTCAGCTCCCCCTGCAGAGACAGGCCAAGGAACAGGTATGGCAGCAGGCAGGGCAGGGCACTAAAGGCACCCAGCAGGGAGTTAACGCAGAGCATCAGGCGCTCTGGAGCAAACGCAAGCGGAACGTGACGGCACTGTGCCACCTCTTAGCTTAGTTTTGCCACGAGATTAGTTAGATAAGTACCTCAGTGTCATGATGTGCCCATTGGCACAAAAGCACGCCAGACAGACGCTGTTACAGAGGGTGACCACATCTGCTCGCAATAAAAAGGACGTTTCGGTGATGTTGTGGACATAAAGACAGGTTTGGGAAGGCAATGAGAAGACTTTGGCTTGTTTTTCTGAACAAATGACTGCAAATTGATGATCACCCATATCCTGGGAGGAGGAAGGGGAATGCATGACGAGCTTCCTTTTCCTTGTTTTTTCACCGTCATCAGCACTGTGTGGGTCCCTCCATACTTCATAGGGTGGATGTGTCAACGTCCCCGTGCAGTCCAAGCACGCGAAGGTCAGCACAGCTCCTTTCAGTGTCAGAACTGTGCCTGCAAAACATAATTTCCTCTCACTGGCACCGGCACCACAATTAAACCGGTTGTCAGTACCGTGAACGCGTGCGGCACAGCTGACATTCAGCTTTTGTAAACAGAGCAAACAGATCCATCTAGCTACGGTGACAAGTCTTCCTCGCTCACTTCTCCCTCACCACACAAGAAAGTGAACAAACAGCCTGCCAGCGCTGCAAAGGTTGCGGGCAGACGCTATCAAATAATCCATACAATCCATGCTATCAAATACCATAAAGATAGGCTACTGTTTATCTCTACATTATACTAGCAGGATCTTTATTCCCCAGCAATAAGATTGCTCTCCTTAGTCTGGTGACCTTCCAGCATTACAGAATCACAGAATATCAGGGATTGGAAGGGACCTTGAAAGATCATCTAGTTCAATCCCCCTGCCAGAGCAGCATTGGTTTGTTTGGTTTTTTTTAAACAAACCCGGGGTGGGAAACCTCTATTTCTGTGCATCCTCTGATTTTTAGCATTATTTTACTTTAAACATACTAAGCGCATACTGCCTCTCCTCAGACCTGACCTCTCCCAGCCCTCTGTTCTCTCTGCCACGCCATCTGTCACTCACTCAGCCAAGGATCTCTCCTGGTACATCAACCTGCCAACATTTTTGTTTCCTTTCCTGAGCTCCCTTCTGCTTCTCTGCAGCTTTCTGACAGTAGGGCAGCCAAACTGCGCACAGCGTCTCAGATAGGACTGCAGCAGAGCTGTACGCAGGACTGTCATTTCATAACATGAAGGAACTCTGCTCATTTCCCTATTATGACAATAAATAATGTCATTTTGCCCATGGCACAAAGTCATCTTCTGAACTAATAATGGCCAAAGTGACTCAGTTCATGAGGCTTACAGTCTCTCATAAGCATCTTTACCTATGGATCCTCCATGTGGTGAGTGACCATTGCGTGATACGTGTATGGAGAAATTTCTGCCCAAAAGGCTATATGAAATCATGCAGTTATTCCCCCTGTTGTACCAAGACAGATCATAAATAGGAAAAAAGCCGCACTCTTACCACTTGGCGACACCATGACTGGCTCTGACTGCCGTAAATCGTCACTAGCTGGCAGGTTAAGGGAGAGGATTAAGACCATACCGAGGCCTGTTCCAACCCAGAGACAGGGGGAGACAGCAGAGTCATTCTTTCGGGCAAAGGACTCCATGAAGTACAAAGCAGTGATTGCCTCCTTCGAGTCCCTGTCGATACTGGACACGCTGGAGCTTCGGGAGCGGCTGAAGGAGTTTTCCCTATTTTCTGCATAAATAAATACAAGCAAAGAGGCATAAAATGGCAATCCTAGAATAGGCACAAGACTGCAGCAAATACAAACTCCCTGTAGAGTGCGGAAAACACAGAGTTTTTGTAACCTGAGCAAACATCCTGGTACTAGCACGATACAAGCTTGCTGCCAGTGTATAAATAAGTGTGGAAAATGCTGTCAGCCGTCATCAGTTAGATCTGCATTAGAAATAGCTGCTTATTATGGAGATTAGCACAGACTAATTAGAATTTACAACAGCCTTAGCTCAAAGGACTTGTTCTAAATAGCATGAAATAATTTTAGACCCATATGTTACCAATGCATTTAAAATTAATCCATGTATCTCATTGCTGCAGGACATGAAGGGAGACACCATTACCAACTCCAGAGCATGTGTCCTTTGCTCTCCTCTTGTTTCCATCGCTGGGACGCTCTACCACCATGTTCACAGCCATCGTTTACTGTCAAGCTATTAATAAGTGCTCTCTGGGGAAAAGACCCCTACTGCTAAACTGCTGCCAGCATCCACAACATCTCAGGGTAGAAATCAACTCTGGCTCCCCAGGGAGTGTAGTGAGAAACCAGTTCTGCACCCTTTGGCAACAACAACTGCCCAGTGAAACTGCACTGTTCACTTTTCCACCTGAACTTTAGCAGACAGCAGTGAGAGCCGACTGCAGATGGAGCTGTATTGTCCTCACTACAAACACGGGGGCACTCTCTGAGCTTTTTGGAAAGAAACAACAACGAACAGGGTCTGACTGCTGTAGGGCTAAGGATCTCTGCTTTCCTTTCCCTAGTGGCAGGCAAGATGCACAGAGCTGTGCGAGGGAGCTTCTGGCAAAAGCAGGAACTGCTGGTGGCAACACACCCAGGCTAAAAGGTTACTGCCAGAGGGAAGAAGAGAGTAGGGTTGGCTGCTAGAACAGTCTTTGCAAAACAACTGGTGCCAGTGCTGCAGTCTATTAACCTGGAGTCAAAGTCAGGGCTAGATCACTGGAAAGCTCACATGCTCTTCTGCAACAAAAACAAGAGTATGGGGAGGTTCTGGAGATGAAGGAATAGTTGAAGCTACAGGACCTGAGATAAAAGCCTTACTTCTAAACCCATCATTCTGAAGTAGTTCTCTGTGTGGTATAAAATGATTCTTCTAGCTCAGAAGAGTGTGCTGTCTCTTCAGAGCTGTCTCTTCATTTTTTAGCCATGTCTAAAAAGATGAATACTTTCTGCCATGGCTGAAGAATAAAATTAGAAAAGGACTTTCTTACACACTCCAACTTGAAACTGGGCTAAGCTTCATATTGTATATATGGTTCCTGCTCTCCACCAGAAGCAGCAGTTTAGCTGCTGAATCTCTTCCTTAGACAACGTATTGCAGCATTGCATTCCTTTATCCAGATGACTCATTGTAAACTGCTGAAATTATCCTCCTTGCAGTAACTGGCTGGGAAAGACTGGAGAGAACCATGGCAAAGCACTACTGAAGCCACAGCAAGCCTTACTGCATAGGGCATTTTACAAGCTGGCACAAAGGGATGGGGCGAAATTTTTCTGCTGCTCTTTTACACCTGGCTCAGCTTCTGTAACTTGTCCAGGGTATCCATAGCCTGTCAAATGGGAGCTTTACAGGACAGTCATCCTTGGCACTTCAGTCCCACTCCCATGGAAGAGAAAATTACATCTACTTGAACTTTCAAGCAAATGCCCTTACCCCATTTCACCTTCTTCATGTAGGCACTGTTGTAGCTCTCTAGTTCTGTCTCAGTACTGCTACGTATATATCTGCATAAAACCGGGATTGTTTATTCATGTGCAAACACAGCTTCTAATACCTTGATAACCAGTTTCTCCCATTACCTCAAGCACTTTGTACTTCTGCAGTGGAGTGGTTGGTACAGCTCCTTCCTAAGCACAGTGACAGCTACCAAGATAAAGAAGGTGAAGACAGCAATTTCAAGGCAGAGATCATCAGGGCTGCACAGATAGATATATATATGTGTGTGTGTGTATTCCTGCTCTCCCCTCCCCCCAAAGGGTCCCTAGGTTTTAAAATACATTATTATGTAATTAATTTTCTCTTTAAGAGGTGTATTAATATCACAGTCACATAAAATTCAAATATGGTGGTGCTCAAACTGAAAAAGATGTTGAAGGGACAAATGCAGTTAGTGTAGGCGACATACACAGAACTTAAAATATATAATGTGCCAATTGCATGTGTCATCGAGCTTTCTCCCTCCCTAAATTAACAAGAAATGTTCCTCACTCCTGTGCAGTACACTTAACTAATACATCTTTGCAGAACTGACACTAACAGATAAAATCTTTTTGGGACACTTTTGGGAACATGCTGTGCCATTTTCTATTAAATACACCACTCAAACTGAAATTCTAAAAATGAGCACGACACATGTCAAAATTTGATGTCATTAAACATATCTGAAAAGCAACCCAAAACCTATGAAAGACTGCAGTCACCATGTGACTTTATTGGCTAGCTCTAAAACCAGACAGAAACCTCTCCTCCTCCTAGATTTCAAGAGAAGATTTAGCTTAGGCCTATTCCCTGGGACTTCTTTTCCAAAGAGATTAAACCCTGAATTCTCTACTTAGAAACCACTCCATTGCATGCTAGAGAAACATAACAATGCTTTCTTTGGGAAATTTTAAAAACTTGCCATCTCCTTTCCTAGCATGATTGCCATGTTTTAAAATTATGCCCCATCATCTAAAAGTTGTCCTGTATGAACTCTGCCAACGTGTAGTAATCCTTAATCTAGTTGCCATCCATACTCTGGGTTTTCTCTCACATTTTCCTTTTCTTGCACTGCACGACAGGTGTAGCAAGGATGCCAGCTACCACATCTTTCTGCACGAGTCTGAACCAGAACCACTTCCATGTACTCCCTGTAACGTAGGTCAAGCAAAGTTTATTTGGACTCCTTTTGCTTCCGTAAGGGGACGGCACATTCATATGTGAAAGGCAGGTACTTTTCTGCTCCTCAATTCTTCTTCTCTCTCCTCCTCCTCTGCAGAACATCCTGCTACGTGATACTTTCTCCTAAGTGTTCTCCTGCCTCTACACTGCCTCCTGCACAGAGGGAGTTCAGTATTTCCTTTTCCCTGAGGCACATATCCAGCTCCCATGATCCCTCTGCTCCCATCCAGTCATTTCCTTCTTCCTTTTCCCCTTGCAGATCTGGATTTCTTGGCTTTTTTTTTTTTTTTTTCTTTTCCTCCCCCAGATATGTCTCTAGGCTGTCCCTGCAGCTAGCAGCAGAGGAGCTGAGAGCACTATTAGAGGGGTCCAGTGTCCCCTGAGAGCTAATGAGTGATTACCATTTGGGAGATGCTGCTTTCAGTCTGTTAGACCATGAGCAGCTCTGAGCAAATGCATTATTATTTGCAATCAGTGCCTTTCAAAAATCGGCTTTCCGTGGATTAAGGCCACACCGTATAAACCACCACTGCTCTCCTAACAGTAGTCCAGCTATCTTTGAAATGCTTTCCTTCAACCTTCTGTCCTATGCATGGTTTGGGTTAGTGAGATGCAGATGGACACTCAGGAGCCAACTTCTGATTGTTAAATTCCAGCTAGAAGCAACAGCAATACAAACAGACGGTGTCCAATTTAAAAGCAAGTGCAAACCCTCTAACTTGCTCCCCACCTCACTGAACAGAAACACACAGGACACTGCAACTCACATGCTAGGACAAAAATCAAGCCCGTGTTTTTGAGTCTTACCTTTGTTCATCCATGTGTGAGCAGTATAGAGACGCTCGTCGTGTGAGAATGTACTGATCCCATGTAATTGCTGAAGCATTGCCCGTCTGGAAATGTAACCTACTGCCACAAAATCGCATGCATTGCAAAAGGACAAGAACAATTGAGCCAACCCTCGTCATGACATTTATAGGAAAGCAGCCCTGAGCAGCTATTATCCTAGCTCTTGTCTTGCATGACAGAGCTGTCCCGCTGCAGCGCACGAGTGTCTGGGAGAAGACTTAATTTAGGGTTTGGGAGGGTTTCTGAGAATTTAAAAAGATAACTTGAGTAAACCATTCCCTGTATTTCAACTGTCACCGTCACAGAGCACTTGCAGAGATTTTTTTTTTTTTAAACTTCCTTTTATTTAGTGGAAATAAAACTGGAATTTCCCATGGAATTAAAAAAAACAAAGAGGGAGGATACTGATGAAAATATTTGTGCCACTGACTTGTGCATCTTCAGGAGAATGTTCTGACACCTCTGTTATTCTCAACTGCAGCAAAGACTCTGTGAGGGGAACACATCCTCACACCTCTTCCAAGAAATTGTCATTGTGATTATTCTAAAATAATGAATTTAGCACTAAAAAGGAACCCTAAAGTAATTTTCTTCTTGAAGATAAGAATCATTAAAGTAAAAGTATTGCTTGTTAGGAGGAATGAAAGAAAACTACCAGTGACAAAGATCAACATTTTCACTGCATATGTTTATATTCATGAATGGAGAGTTTTGCAATTTACTGTCCCTGTCTTGGATGCTATTTATAGGTCCTTTCCTGGTTTTAATATACTGAGTAATTGATCTACTTATAAAACATATGCAGAAATCTACTCTTTTTGATATGGAAATGGCTATATTCTGGAAAGAAAGTGAAATGGTTTTTATTCTTCTCACTTGGACATTTATAAAAGTTTTAATCCCAAATATCAGACTTAACAGAAACTAACGAAACTATCACAACATTTGCCAGTTTAAGGATTATAATCTTAAAATTTTAAGAGAAATGTATCCCTTTTAAAATTATAAAGTTAGGAAAGCATGCAAAGCTCTGAAGACCAGTATAAACATACAGTAAAGGAACTAGACTTCAAACATGAATTCGCACACAGTGACATGATAAGAGACACAGAGACACAACCATATTACCGACGGCGATGCTTCAGCAACACAGAGGAGAAAGGGGCAGGAAGTAACGCTGCAAGGTTGTCACACATTTAAGAACACTGCACGTTCACTCGGCTAAAAACATCGCACCTTGAGTCTTGTGTCCAGTTCTGGGCACCTCAGCACAAGAGAGATATCGAGGTGCTGGAGCGAGTGTAGAGGAGGGCAACAAAACTGGTGAGAGGCCTGGAGAATAAGGCTTATGAGGATCGATTGAGGGAGTTGGGATTGTTTAGTCTGAGGAAGAGGAGGCTGAGGGGAGACCTCATCACTCTCTACAACTGCTTGAAAGGGCACTGTAGAGAGATTGGTGCTGGTCTCTTCTCACGGGCAATGAGCGACAGGACAAGAGGGAATGGCTGCAAGCTGCAGCAGGGTAGGGTTAGGCTGGACATTAGGAAAAAAATTTTCATGGAGAGAGTGGTCAGTCAGTGGAATCAGCTGCCCAGGGAGGTGGTGGAGTCACCCTCCCTGACTGTGTTTAAGAGCAGATTAGATGTGGTGTTGAGGGATCTAGTGTAAGGGAGAACTTTGTGGATTAGGGCTGATGGTTGGACTTGATGATCCCAGGGGTCTCTTCCAACCTAAATGATTCTATGATCTCCAAACACATTTTAATAGCACCGCTCTTGTGGTGGCTACGTCTGTGCTTACATGGAGCTCACACCCGTGGGATGTTTGACCCTCCCTGGAAAAAGTTTGGCAACGTGTTGTCCTGAAGTTGTTGCAGTTAAAGCAGCGTAACCTACACGGCTTCATAGAATCACACTGACACAAGATTGACATAAATGATGGCAAATAAAGGCCTGAATGAGAGAAAACAGATTCAAGTCACCAGACTTGGATCTTTATTTTGATATTTCCAGAATATGGAAAAGTTCAGGCTTAGGTTTCAGTTCCGCATGTTTTAAAAAACAGAAGCGAACTGTTAGGACAGAACTATTCCTTATATTGAAAATGACATAGAAATGAGCATTTTTATAGAAAGCTAAAAATGTGAGAGATCTTTACAGTAAGTAATCTATCAAACATTTAACTGTATGAATCACTTCCCTTTACTTACACAAGCAAACTGTGTTCACACTGAGATAGCTAAAAGCTCAGTTTGGATGTAGGTTATAAGTTTGGGCATACAGGTTTTAATCAAAGACATAACAATTCTCTGGAAATTAAATCCCAGCCTAAAATAAGTATTCTGCTGAAACACCTTTCAGAACATTAATTGTTTGGGAAACAATGGTATGTTGTATAACTTTCATATGTGGAAGTACCCAAAAATAAGGGGAAGAAAAAAAGAGTAATAGAAGAAAAACCTTGGGTTCATTCAATAACCAAGTCAAAACAGTTGATAATGAAGCAAGTGAAAGCATTTTAAGGGACTTTTTCCCCCTGACTCCACCCCTCTGGAAATTACTAGCTGCATGTGTAACTGAAGTGCAGGTAGAAAAGCTTTGCTTTAAAAAAAACACCTTCTGAAAATGCTATTATCAGGCAACTTGGAACAATCTCAGAATATTTATATTTCTATATTCTTCCCTAGTTCTCTATACCCAACAGCCCACCATCTATTCTTCTGCCACAGAAGTACCAAGAACCACCCAATAGCATGTTCCACTTCCAAAAATGTTTCAAAAATTATTTCAGAAGTACAAAACCAGTTTGTGTTGATCTGAAGAAATGGCTAGCAAGCAGAAAAAGTTGAGTATGCAGTGCAAAACGCATTGCCCAGATTCAACATACAGTGTGAAATTAGCTTAACTTGGAATCAAATCCTCATTTAAATGAAATCTGACTAGACATTCAGTGAATATAAGAACAAAGTTTTAATTTAGTTGTTTACAAAACAATGAAAATTTCCAGATTCCTTTAAGAAAACAAGTGGAACCTAACATCCTAGTAGAACCTGACAGAAAATGTACTCCAAGAAAAAAACAAACACAAACTTTATCTAGCTCAACAGAGTTGGAATTTAGGCACTAGCAGTTCACATGCTTCCATGCAAGCTTCTTCTCCATTTCTTCCTAGGCTTTTCTGCCTTTCCTGGCCATGCTCTTTCATCAAGGCACCCCAGTCTTTAGATAAACTACCCCCCCCGCCCACTGCTTTTTCTAGGGACAGAGGACGTTGCAAGCTCTGTTGTGACCAGATTTCAGCAGACACACACTTAAACTCCACTTAAAACCTCTGAAGGAAACCAGTGGTTCGATCTGATAAAGATCATGATTCCATCTAAATGACGAATTGGCTTTTTGCAGTCTAGTGATTATAGCACTCAGCAGAAAGTTGGAGCCCTTAAGCTGCAGAGACAAATCAGTCTGAGGACCAACACCATCCATCTGCCAGCTTTGTCTGCTCCCACAGCCCTCAAGGACTCTTTAAGGATGCTCTCCATAGAGCACAAAAAATCTCAATCCCCACATGTAGGAAATTAGACAAGGAGAGCAAGAGACCACCATGTTTGAGCCGTGACCTGCTGGTCAAACTAAAGGGCAAAATGAGGCTACATGGGAAATGGAAGAAGGGACAGGCAAGTTTGCAGATGACACCAAGCTGTGTAGGTTGTTGATACACCAGAGAGACCTGAATAGGCTGGAGAGGTGGGCCCGGGTGAACCTCATGAAGCTCAACAAGAGCAAGTGCAGGGTTCTGCACCTGGGTCGGAACAATCCTCACTATCAATACAGACCAGGGGATGAGGTATTAGAAAGCAGCATCAGAAGATGTTTTGCTAGCAGATCCAGAGAGGTGATTCTGCCACTTTGCTCTGGTGAGACCTCACCTGGAGTACTGTGTCCAGCACCTTTGCTGTGAGGACAGGCTGAGGGAGCCTGCGTTGTTCAGCCTGGAGAAAAGGAAGCTCTGGGGAGACATAACAGCAGCCTTCCAGTAGCTGAAAGGGGGCCTAACAGGAAGGCTGGGGAGGGTCTGTTCACAAAGGCCTGCAGTGACAGGACAAGGAGCAATGGCTTCAAGCTGGGGAAGAGCAGATTTAGATTGGATGTTAGGAATCGGTTCTTTAAGGGTGGTGGAACACTGGAACAGGTTGCCCAAGGAGGTGGGTTGAGGCCCCTTCCCTGGAGATATTCAAGGTGAGGGCTTGATAAGGCTCTGGGCAACCTGGTCTAGTTGGGGGTGTCCCTGCTGACTATGGGGAGGTTGGACTAGATGAGCCTAGAGGTCCCTTCGGGCCTGGAACATTCTATGATTCTATGATTCTGTCTGTGACCACAAGATATAATGAGGAACAGCATTCTTCCTGTCTCCTCTGGAAGCTGAGTCCCTGATGAATCGATGCTCAGCTCAGAGGCTGAGCCTAAGGTGTCTGGCCCTTCTGGTCCTATTTTTTATTTATTGTGGACTTAAAATAAAATATGAGCATGTTCCAAGGAACTTCAACACTACTGCCAGGGTTTAGAAACTGCACTCTTTCTTGCTATAACAACCTACTTTTGTGCATGTGATCCATCAGACTTTCTGGGCAAGTGGCATGCCCATGCCCCAGTTGTTTGGTTAGGACATCCAGTCTCAGAAGTACTTGCTCTCTGACTGCTTCCTAAGGGGATGGATTGAAGTAGGTGGGCTGAATTGTCCCTTACTCCTAGGACCAGTTGCCACTATTTCTGTTGTGTTGTATCACAGTCAGACTGGATTTTGTCTCACCTCTAAAATCTCTCTACACTTCCTTTCTAAGAGGAAGTAGGAAACTAGAAGTTTTTTTATTTTCTTTTATTTAGAGTAGAAAACAAGGACACACTTTCATCTCCACCATAACTGAAAAAGCATTTAACACTCTGGACAAGCCACTTCTGGAAACAATTATATTCCTGCAAGAATGATCTATGGATCTCATAGTTCAGTGTTCATACTGAATATTTTGAAACAGATATGAAAACCTTACAGCAACCTTCATTGGAACACTTGCTTTTTTGGTGCCAAATGTTTCATTACAGCCATACAGAATTTGCTGTTCAAGAATCTTTTGAGTTTTCAGTGGCTGTTAGAACCCGAAGCAGCGTGCTTTTTCTAAATAAATGGGAAAAAAAAAGAATTTCAACTTCCTAGAAACTTCTAATTTGTTTGAAGAAAGCTTTCTGCAGTAAGAAACAGACTTTCTAGATATACTACAGGTCCTCTATGCAACATTTTTATCTACTCTGCACAGACAAGAAATACGGTGACAAACTGAACAGTTAGTGAAGACTGTGGCTTACTGTAGTGTCTCCAAGTTATTTCCTATTATGCTATTCTTAGCATTACTAGTTACAACGGTGTAATGTGACTTCAAATGCCAACAGAATTGAAATTATTTACAAGCAGAACCAACACCATAAACCTCTCACTGAGAAATAAATTAAAAAATTTCAAGCCAAGAGCTTTTCCATCTGTTATGAAAGCCTAGCTGTGAAAAGCCATGCCACTTAGGGGCCTTGTGAAGTGTGGTCCCATGACTGCTGTAACATGCCCAGTGGCTCAGGTAAGTGTCAGTTTGGCTGCCTGCTTGGGCAAGGAAGTTTATCAGAAATCATCCACTCTGGAATATGGGGAACTATGGCAAAGGGAACGTGGTGAAGAGTACGAGCTGTTCTGAAAACCTGCCAGAGATCCAATAGCCTCCTCAGAGAAGCCACTTCTGCAGTTAACTACCTAGTGATCAAAATGAATCCTCTACTGCCTTGCTGAAGTTGTGCCTCTGCCTTAGTAATTTTCCATTACATTCTTTCCTTTTCTCAGCAGACATGGACAGCAGGTTATTCCCTTCCTCTCTGCAGTAACCTGACATGCACTTGAATCATTTTGTACTCCTTCTTCAATACTTGTCGGGATCAAGCACCCAGGCTGTTTCTCTCTTTCCTTGGAGGACTAGGAATGCACTACCTTTCAAAACTGCAGTCATTGTCTTCTAGGCCATCATCACTTAGTTCACAACCACATGAGGGCTTCTGACCCAGTAGACCCAAGGAAAAAGGAGCCAGTGATAAAAACAGAAGTATCCCTCTTTCCCCCTACCTTGCTACATGGGAAGGACACCTACTTGTCACACTCATTCATACAGTCCAAAAAGATGCAATGCCCCTATGTGTGCAGCGCTGCTGCAGACAGTGCAATGGCATAGCCATAAGAGACAAGAAAAACTGACATAAATTGTATAGAACTCACGTAGGAAAGACAGCAGTTCACAGCATGACCTGAGCTGAGCCTGGTTGCTCAGGCTGCGGGCTGTTTATAAGATAAGCAGGGTCATATTTCCAAGAACCTGGCTACAGCATACTGGACCTGCAAAAGCAAATGTCAGCCCTTCTCCATGGCTTCACACACATATTTACAGGCTAATACTGATTAAGATACAGATCAGTACTACAAATTTGGAAACCTTATTATAGAAACAACAGACCAATGTTACAGGCTGACATATCGATACAGAAAATGATTGCAGAATTTGCTGAAAAAAAACCCAAACCCAAGCCAAAAACCTCAAAAAACCTCAGCACCCTAGAACCCTAAAACCTTAACCAAAATCTAGCAGGAAAAACATCCAGGAGCCTCTGCGAGGCTACAAAGCTTCTTATGTTCAGCCTCTTAAATATTTCTGAATAATAAAAGAAGTTAAAGTATCTGGTACATACCAAATAGAAATTTTCAAAGACAAATTGGACAAAATCATGCAAGAGACAAAACAACTTATCCCCCAAACAGTTTTAGTCATTCCATATGCAGATGAAAAACTTCAAGTATGAAAGTATGCTGCATCTATTAAAATGGAAATTGTATTGTACTTGCCATCGAATTTTTGATAAGGTTATTAAAGATAATGACTAAATATTCTTGAGTGGTTCGTTTTGCCAGCTCACAGTGACATTTCAATTCAAGAGCTCTATATCAAATGTTAACTACAGATAATCAAAAGAGTTAATCCAAAAGCTGAAGTAAATGCTGAAACTGATTTATTTAAAGAAAAGCTAAAGCAAATTCAAATGCTAAGAGCCTTCCTAGAAAATGACAATGCACAGCAAAATCCTTGCTAGGATTCCCTGTTCAGAGGCAAGTTTGTAGCACTAAGATGCAAAAGACCTTTCTAGCCTAGGGCGATTAAACTGGACCAGTTAAAAACTACATAAAGGGACTAATAAGAATTAAAAAAAAAAGAGACCATTTTCTACCACTGCTGGTGGGAGAAAATAGATCTCCAAACACAGCATTTCAAGGGAAAAATTCCACTCTACCTTTGCTTTCTTCCTAAAACATATGATATAACCACATCTGGACATACATCCCCCTCCAAGGGGCAGGGAGGGGAAATCCATCAGAGTGTTCCGACACGAGCTTATAATGGCAACTAGCAAGTCATGGCAGAGAGAACCTTTTAGGAGGATGCAAAGTGGCTGAAAAGAATCAAAATGCTTGAGAAAAGCAATAACATCACTGTTTAATTCAGTGTGTTCTTTAATCTAAAATTACAATTTAATAAAATTGATTGAAATACAGACTGTGTTTTCCTCTGCAAAAAAAAAATATAAGAGCAGATGTTTTGAACCTGTTCATCTACACTGAAATTCTTGATCAGGGTGTTATCTTTGCTGGTCTAAGTGGAAAGGGGGCTTTAATGGGTTTAAGAACTATGTAGTATTTGCTCTTAGACTAGGATGGACTGTTCTAGATCTGTGCAAGAGTATAGAAGGCACGCCAGGCACACTTTCATCAAAGCTAAACAAAAGGTTAATATAAACCCTATTTCAATGTTTCTGTGAGAACATTTGCACACAAAATACCAGTTGGAGCCCAGAGCTGGAACAGACCAAGACATGATCAGTGCAAATGGCTACAAGCCTGCAAGGAAACCCACCAAGCTTGGAGACAAAACACATTCCTTTTCTACAGGATGTTACCATGGGACAGATTTTCTTGAGTGAGAACGATTTACATTTATGTATATTTTTTTACTGCTGTTGATATTTAAAAGCACGATGTTAACCTGATAATAAAAAAACGTAGCTTATATCCTGTGCAAGTAAGCCTTCTCAAAAAAATCCACTCAGCAACTCTTAAAATCTAAAACACTTCTGATCAAAAAGGAGTAGATGGAGTAGATGCTGTTTAGAATTTAGAGGTTAAACAATGGAATTTCCTATATTTGTGGTTTTGTTTTTAATGCAACTAAATTCTTATATTATTCCAAGGAAGAAACAGCTTAAAAGTATGTGAAAACAGACTATTTAGAATCAATAATATGCTGTTAATAACATGTAAAATTCTAATTTCTTGCTAAAAATAGATATAGAATATTGAGCAACTACAGAATTTATTAGTATAGCTGTGAGAATACAGCATCTATGAAACCAAAAGACACTACCGGACAATGTGCTGTATTAAATGCTTGGTTAATTATTGACAAAAACATAAACATACAAAGCTATTTGATCTACATACTATTTTTTTTGAGAGAAAAAAATGTATGAGTCTTTGGAACTGAAACAACAGTATTTTTTGGCTCGGAATAAAATCTACCTGAGCTTAAAAAGCTTTTAAAGTTTTTCCAGTTTAGATGAGGATACCGGCAAAGACATGGGTTTAAGCAGTAAGAGCAACAATGCAAACATTGACACCGTTCCTCTGCTGCTGTTACTTGCCTTTTAAATGATTATTCAATGAGTTTGAAAGAAATATCAGCGCTTTATGAAACAGTTTGCAATATTTTGACCAGCAGAAAACAAGACATCTCTCCTACCCCCATTTTCTTCCTATGATTCATCTTTGCAAAGACATTCTTCAAAAATGCTTTTCTTTATCAGGAATCTTGCTGCATATATAAAGAGGTAGGAGTCAGCAAAATCTTGACAATCAGCTAAAAGGAATGAAGTTAGGAGAATTTATTGTGTGAAAGTTGCTTGAAAATACACTTGATGAAAATGCTGGAAATACAGTTCCTGTTGTACCAGAAGATCAGATTCAAATAAGTGGATTTTGAAATCCAGCGTGAGAGGGGAAGACTGGATTATTATTCAAACAGATATTTTATGATTAGTCACCAAAGCATATAATCTTTTTAATCAAATCAATTGGAAGAGGTAAAGAGCAGGAACTGCAAGCATTATTAAAAAATCTCCAACTGCTATCAGTGCCTCAGAAACAGATTTAAGAAAAGGCAAGACCCATCTACCCACACACGAAAGAAGGCCTTAACACTGCTGAGATAGAATCCTCTGATCAAAATTCTACTCAGGTAGACTAATAAAATCCTCCCAAATACTAACCTGAAATACTACCTCTCTAGCGAGGACACAAAATACGTACCTTGATTCACCACATGAGAAAACACATACATACAAGAAAAACATTCTTGTGAATACATTTATTGTTTATTGCAGCATATACTCCTAAGTAGCCAATAAATTCTTAGCACTGAGAGGATTTTTTTGTTTCACTTTGGAACAGCCCAACCAGAAGGTTTTGATCAAAGCCACTTCCACATTTTGGAGAGAATTTTTATATGTTCTTTCTCAAGCCTTTTAGCTTCTCATCTTCTTTCTCTCTCAATCTCCTCTTTACCTGCAGCCTAAGAATCTTTCAGGAGCTATACCACCTTCCACTATATTATTGAGTGCAAAAACCTTCCGAAATAAATCAAAACCACTTGCCAAAGCAGCATGTTTAGAAATTCAAGATGCATGAGGAATGGCAGAATGTCAGTCATTCCAGACAGAACAGTCAGTATCTAAAAGTCAAAAGACTAATACCACAGGCATCAGAAAAAATAATAAAAAAATTAGACAAGTTGTAACGATGGCTTTGCTTTAATGTGAGAATATAAATACTCAGAAAATTATTTTAGTCTACAGACCTGCTGAAAGGTGACTTGTACACAAACCCACACCCTCAAGGACAAACCCAAACCATGCTCCATCACATTACAAGTTAATATAAATTACTGTAAAGGCTGCCTGGTTCTGGTCATTTCACTGACCTTATTAAGAGTTGTAATGCCAATTCAGTGAAACCACTGATGCTTTTAAATAGAATTTTGATTGTCACTTACTTGAATTTATGCCATGTCCCTGAAAGGAAGTTAGATTACTATCTCTAGAAAGAGATATACTTTAATATTAAACTTGATAGGTATTATAATTAGCGCTGAACAACAGAGACTGAATCTTTCATTATATAGATACACAGAAAGCATCATCATACCATCAAAAGTATCACTGTATTACTAAATGGTTTATACACAATGGTCAGTAGGACCTTAGGGGGTTGTAGGTTCTGCCTGCCAGGTGTCCTACTTATTCTGAGAGAATAGGAGGGAAAAAGAAAAGAAGCATAAAAGCATTAGGTAATACCATGGCCCTGTTACCTACAAGCAGTGCTGATATTGCAGCAGTATCTGCATACTCCAGAAGAGTTTGGTACTACTTAGGATGAAGAAAACTACACAGCAATAGAAAGTGCTGTGGCAGTGATATATTGTCCACCATGGCATGTTATATGACAATGGTACTTACCATATTTGTACAGCGCATAAAGAGAGGTAGATGAAAGGGTTATGTTATGATTATCATCAATAACTAATGCAGAGGAAAACATGGTGATTACACAGATTAAAACTGCCCCTATACACAGGAATTCATAAACACCTCAGAACTCTGTTAATCTGTTTCAGTACAATGTTCACACAGGATTCCTTAATTAATCCACGTTAAAACCAAAATGTATAGTAGGTTTAGTATTTAAGCAGGATTACATCTTATAACTGATTGCTGAGAATTACACTTTGTCATATGTTACACAACACCCCCGATGCAATTTAACATTTTTGCTGCTCAGCCAATGACATAATCTTTGAAGAATACGTGATGTTGTAACATTCTCCTAAAGCAGAGATGGTTGGATGGTCACTGAAGAAACACCCGTGTTAGTTGAAATGTCACTAGTTTTGACCCTACTTCTCTGCAGAAGGTTGATACTTGCCTAGGAAAATCAGAAAAATAGATCATGTGGGCACTTCTCATTTGCTTTAGTGCAAAGGGAGCTGGATAATGTAACCCAATATGGAAAGCTGTTTAAGCTAAATGTTTCTGTACTTAAGCAGAAAGGGACAACTCAAAGGATCCCTTTCCCACCAGCATCTGTTCTGGTGTGATAACCTCTGACAATGTGAGGTGACTTCTACCAGAGATCTAATGACACAGCTGGAAGATGGTAGCACCTTCAGTGAGTGCACCCATTTAGCAGAGACCTTCTGACCGTGTTTTGCTCTGTGTCCCATGGATGAATGTTGGTAAATGTTGTTCTCGAATCAAACGGAAGGAACTGCTAGAGGACACTGCAAAAGACTTGTGGATATCAGCTCTATTCCAGTCAAGAACATAATCTTGGAACCCTCTGTGTCAAATTAGGATGCTTTCTTACAGTGGCTCACACATGTAGACACTATTTCTGTGATGTGCAATCCCCACAGCCATTAGAAAAAAGGCCAAAAAAGATTTTGCTATTTTAAGTTATCACAAAGAAAAAAAAAATACATCAAAGGTTCTAGCAATTTGCCACTAGTAAAAAAGGTATTTGCATTAATTTTCAATAAATACAAAATTAGACATTTAGAGAGTTTTCATTTCCCTTGTTCTGTCTCCACTAACAATCAGCAAAATTAGGGAGTACCAGTTCCAGCTGTAAAGAACTTTGTTGCAGACACCGTTGCCAGTGGGCAGGTTAGGATATAAGTGCTCCTTGCAAGACAGAGGACTAGGGTCATGGTGTTGCCATCACTTATCACTTTTAACATCACAGGGGGTTCAGGCCATGTTACAGCCCAGACAATAGCCATAGGAGATCATTATCTCCTAGGGATGTAGGAAATAATTCTGCAGCTTGATTAAAATTAAAACCTGGATTTTTGAAATAGTTAATCGTCCAGATTATTTTATTATTATACTATTAAACCCTATAATTTCTACGGTTTAAATATTATTAAATTTTTACCTATTAATCAAATGGAGTACAACCAACGCTATGGTCCTACACCATTTATTTTGATGCTATTCTTTTTCAGTTTTTGATAGACTGAATCTTTTCTGCACAGACAATGCATTGTCCTGTTGTAGGAACACAGGGCAGCCTAGGAGACAAGGGTCAAGGATACCAACAGCAGAGTGGGAACACTATCATGATTGAAGAACACAGCACAGCAGCTGAATTCTTCTGCTTAAACAAAGTAGTGAAATGGCTGGCACTGCTGAAAACAAAATGGGCTTATTCTAAATTTTAAGCCCAACGTGCTGCCCTGAGTAGTCAACTTTGTATATCTCAGTTTCATCAAAACTCTGCACTCCAGTAGAGGAAGATTTGAAGACTTTTTTCAAGCAATAAAGCAAGAAATTTATTATAAATAGAAAAAACCTGATCAGATTATGTGCTATAATTTTACTGCAAATGGTGGCCAGGGACTGTGGAATGTCTTCAGTACCAATAAATAAATAAATATACACGTGCAAAGCCTGAACTCACATTCTAAAAATATCTTACTCCTTTTCAGACTCGGTAAGTAGAGACAATGAGAACTTAGAACGTTAGTAGTACTGGCCATCACAATAACCGCACATAAGCTGCTGTGAACAACCACTTCTCCAGAACACAGCACCCCCTCTGTACAGGTGGGGAGTCAGAATTTGGCCAGGTTCAGCGTACCACATCCCTAGGCAGCACAGAGCTCAGGAGCAGGCTTGTTAGTAACAACACTAACACACAGGGGTCGTTCTCATTCTAAACAGCCAGATGAAGACGGCAGTTCAGGGCAATGACTGGGACAAGGATCATGCTAAACTTCTTTGCTTTCACACCCGCTGAGAAATTCAGGAATACGTAAGAAAATATTCATTGCCACCCACCTTCTGTGGTGACTGGGAGAGAAATCTCCATGCAGGCTGCAGACTGTGCTTTTCTGAAGGGGGGCCTCCCAGGCCCTCGGCGGTTTGCTTTTGAGACATCTGCGCTGGAAAGGCGTTTTCCTGAACTGCAGCTCTGGGAGGTTGGACTCGTACAGTGGCCATTCACGTGGTCTGGAAAGTGAATGCAAAAAGCGCTAAGTAAAGTGCCAGCTCCCGAAATACAGGATGGAGGAGAGATGTGCGTTCTGATCTTTAAGAATGGGTTATATCAAACCTGCTGAGAACAGTTACTTACTTGTTTTATCAACCCAGCATGTACATGTAAAATAACTTCCCATATCATTAAGGTATATTTTGAAGAAAAAAAAACAACCACCAAGGGACATAGAACTGGTACTCATTCTTACAGCTGCAGATCCCACAGCATTTTGTTGACCTATGTGAACAGACAATTTATCAAGATGCTGCTGGTAACAATGACATCCCTGATGTTGTGTCTCCTAACAGAGACCAAATAGATTTGAAAACTATCTTTCCTTTTCGCTCTCATAACGAACTGCAAGTGTAATTTACTACAGGGAAGAATTTAGGGCTAGGCGTCTTCCATACCCGACTTCAAGCTTCATGAAACAGGCATCTAACTGCTACTATTTGGGATAATTATAAAACTAGCCATAATATAGTATTTTATTCTTTATATACCACAAATAGATTTATTTTACTGCTAAGGAAACTGACCGTTGAACAACTGATTTGTCTGCTACAGACCTAAAGATATGAGGCTAAGTCCTTGAAGCCCTGCTAGAGGCCATGGTCAATCAGCACAGCACGTACTATGGTCTGATGAGGTGAGAAACAAAATATGTCTGCTTTAAACTGTGCCTACATTCATCTGCTCTTTGTTACCGGCAGCAGGTCTTTAAACCACAACAATCCGCTGACCAAGGCTTTGATTAGAGTTCAAGAGTGGGTTGGACTGGACTATAAGACAAGACGTGAAGAATTACTGAACACAATTTTCCCCATAAGTTATAAAAGGATGAACACCCAGGTATAATTGAATTATTTTTGGTCAGCAGGTTATTCATACTTAATAATTTAAGTAAATAGCAGGTAATAAGCGTAACAAAAATTCAGACTTATGCAAGGACGCTGAATACTTCTATTCAAAACCACGGAAGGTCAATACAATAGGTAAGGAAAAGCTTGGATCTTCTTCTTTTATTTTAAATGTCAGGTTATTTATATCTGAGAATCAGATTAGTCTTTAAGATTCTCTACATAAGTATCACATTTTGTTAACTGTCTTTGATTTGTATTGCCATCCAAGGAAAAGATGTTAATATACCGAGATAAATGTATTGGTTACCATGCCATGATGGCTCCATTTTACATAATGAAAAGCTATTTCTATAATCAGATGATAAACCAGCTTCTATACTGAATAGAGCATATAGTGTGCTATTACACGTAGTCTTTCAATGTGCAATTCATGTCCTTTCCATGTGAAAGCAGTTCAGTCTTAATGAACAAAATTAAAAAAAACTGTTTAGAATTATAGTTTAGAAAGGGATTTAGTATCTGCACTGCATAATGAGACAGCTCTGGATAAGACAACTTTCATGACTCTTATCATGTTTCTTAATACATGGTTATTAACTGAGCTACCAGCAGATATAAAACTGATGTGGATGACTTATTCAACTTATAGTTAGGGAATTTTCCAAAATATGCTGAAACTATTGAAATATTTCAGTAGAAAGTCCTTTGAGATTGGGGGCTTTGTTCATGGGCACAGGCTGACTGTTCAACCTCAGCAACAGACACATCCTCATCCAGCTGCTTCCTTTCTTCAAAATTCAGTTTGTGTGAAGGAGTTTCAGCGTGATATCTAATTATCTCCAGGGGGATCCTATGAAGTGGTGAGGAACATAAGAGAGTCAAAAAGAATCATATTCTATAGAAACATCAACAACATCAACAACGTGTTGCTTTCCCTGAACGTTGTACAGAATGGGCACAGTTCATCTAAATCCCCATTCATATTTAAGACAAATGCTGCTATGTTTCTCTTAGCATGCTTGCTTGTCTCAGTTACCTCCAGTGACCCAAATTAAACAAAAAACAAGTAGGATCGGGCACCTAAATCCCTTTAGTTGTGGCAGCACCTTTCCAAATCAGCAAAGCCAATTCCTCTGTAGAAAAAAAAACAACCAGGCCTCATCCTAGAAGATGCAGGGGTATCCCTTCAAGTACTGAAGTTGGCAAAATGTTAGCAAGTCCTAAGACAATGACCGGAAGAGGGATTTTAGTGATCAGCTACACACTCTTCTATATTTTAACACTGTTTTTTTTCTTTTGATGAGATACGATTGTTTTTTAAGTGCGTACAACACGGAGCAATGCAGCTCTTCAAACTTTAGTAAAAACAAAAAGATACCGTAAAAAGACCAGTACAATTATGGGAAGTTTGACCGCACCATTTTTGCTGAGAAGCTGATAAGAATCAAGCAGATAAAGACCACCCAAATCTATGAGAAAATCCTACGTGTGTATTTTAAAAATTAAATCTCTGCAGTTTCAAGTTCACAGTAACTAACGTTACTTCGTCAATTCTTCTTAGTCTCATCATTTCACTGCTATTTTGTGACACACTGAACTTCCATCCAGGACACTTCTACTTCTTTTTTTAAGCAGTTTTTGCCCTGCACACTACGCTGAACGGTGCTGCTGTTTGGTAACAGGGATAGCTAAAGCTTTTTTAATTCACGTGGGTAATGCAGTGAGCCCAGATGAAGGCAAACTGGGACCTGCACTGTAGGAGCAGCATGTGGAGAACATGGAATAATTTTGTCATGAACTTCTGAGAGATGCAACATGTAACATGACAGCAGCAAGCCTGCTGGAGAGCCTCTAATTTAATCTAATGTTTTTGAGGAGTATTATACAGACAGGAAGTGTGTTATATATACACATGCTGATTTTAGTTTACACACAGGAACATGTACAGGTTGCACAATTTGTCTTGTCAGAAAATTGTTTTAAATTACTGATCTGACCTCTGCAAAAAGCAAAAGGAACCAAAGAAAACCATTCTTAGTAATGAACTGTGAGAGTCTGAGAAAAGAGGAATTTAAATATGGCTAATTAGAAGAATTATAATATCATCCTAAATTGTTAGGAAGTAATCAATAAAAGAGCAGCTAAGAGGACCAGAGAGATATGCTTTCATACGGAACAGAACAAAAAGAACCTGAAAACTGATTCCAGAGAACCTTCTCTAGAAATCTTGAGGAATAGAATCTTTGCTGTTAAAGAGAAGAAAAGTCCACCTGTTTCCACTGGGAGATGCTTGTGTATTATAAATAAATTAGATTTGGGGTAATGATTATGGGCATGACTAACCTTTTTT